>BQNB010031000.1:0-32500 GCA_026074375.1 Tanacetum coccineum
GCCCGTAGTAGAAGTTCTTTTGTATCTTCACATCTTTCCAGTTATTTTTACTGGGCTGCAAGCAGTCGAGTATGTACCCGCACTAGTCTATGTCTGATATGTCGACATCTTCACTAATTCTTTTCAGCAAATTTGTCGAGACCCTGCCACCATTCTCTAGTGTTCCCATTGTACTTCCAAATAGAGTTACAAAGTTCATTTTGAACATGAAATCAACTTTTTCTGTATCTGATATCATTGAAGCTATTGCTGGCGGTGTTGGTTTTGCATATGTCTAAACTGTTCTTCCCACTGTTTGATGAATGGGTCGTTAGAAGGTTTTTCTTCCAGGTCTTCTAAGTTTCTGCCACCCATTGTTATTCTAAGCATGTCGTTTACTTTTTGTCTTGTTATCTTTATAGATCCTCTCTCCAGTCTTAGTTTCATGCTTGATGGGTGGAAGTGTTCGATCACGTAGAAAGCGAGTGTTGATGGAAGCTCTACTATAGGAAAGTGGATCATTCTCTCGAAGCCCATTTCCTTTAAGCATTTCTTTCTTGGATCAGATAAACTCATCATAGCTTCATATAACGCTATCAGTGATGATCGTGTGTGACAAGCTGGGTATGTTTTTTTAGCTTCTGATCCTCTTCTCTTTTTAGCTTTTTTCACTTGCTTTGGCTCCTCTTCATAATCTGATTCATTGTATTCTTCTTCAGCTCCTTTTTCTATTTTAATTTTAATTAGCTTCCTAACCTCCTCTTCTTCTTCTTTTGATTCTTTGTTTTCTTCTTCTTCACTTTCATTGTTGCTTTTGTTTTTCGGGTATGATTTTAAAGTCGAAGATTTTGCTTTCTTGGTCTTTTTTGCGTCTTCTTTGCCTTACCAACAAGCAACCTTTCGTTATGAATATTGCTTCCTTCGTATACAACATCCTCCTCTCCTGATTCTACTTGATTTTGTTCTTCTGCTTTCTTCATCTTTTTCGCTTCTTTTTTGCCTTTGGATTTTCTTCCCTCTGTTTTGCTTCTACTATCATTTGTTCCTTTTCATTGTCACTTGATATAGATCTCACATCCTCGTCATCTTCTGCCTCACTTTGCTCGTTTACATTTTCAAATTCGGCTTGTTTTTTTGCATCACCTCTGGTGAATCTTTTTGGTGATTCTTCCATGATTGGTTTTTTGTGGCTTCCAGATTTTTCATTGTTCGTTTGTAGGTGCTCTTTTGACGGTTTTTTTTTCTTTTCAGGTTCTTCAGATCCACTTCTCTCAAACTTTCTCTTCTTGTTGTCTTTTGTTTCTTTGACTTTTTTTTATATCTGTATCAAAAATCTATTTGTTTATATAATATCATATATGATTTATCACTTGAAATATTATCTTTACATATTATGTAGTTTTACATTTTATATCATATATGATATTAAAGACTAGAAATGTACCTTTGCCATCTTCTTTCTTCTTTGATCTTTTAGGTGTGTTCAAGAATGGCAATGTTTCTATGTTTATTAAAACTTCATCTACATCATCATTTTGGTCAACATCATCTTCATTATCAGTTTCATCTGCATTTTCATTTACATTCACATCATTATCTTCACTTTTACAAACCACATTATTAATATATTTGATACACAATAAAAGCATATAAGAAGTTTTTAACAAATAAATGTACCTTCAGTTTCTGCTGTAACTTTAGCTTGTTTTTCAGCTCTTTCTCGATAGCTTTTAGTTCAACTATTAATGCTGCTTTCTGATGAGGTGTAACCCCCTAAATCATGCAAATATGCCCAAATTATGTGCTTAATTATTTGTTTTCAGGTTTTTAGCACTTGGATGGCATTTAGAGGGAATACACGTGACTTGGGCTCATTTGGAAAAGAAACAAACGAGATTACGACTCTACACCACAAATCATGAAGAATTGTGCATACAGCGCGTGGAGACGACGTCACAAGCCTAAAGTGACGCCGTCATGATCCATCTGGTGACGACGTCAGAGATTTAGTGACGGCGTCAGGACGTAGCCGACTCAATGAGGATCTAGAATCATCCACATAGCGATGACGTCAGGATTACAATGCGACACCGTCGCAGCGATATCTCTATATATATTAAACTGATTTTAGGGTTTCAAGTGTGTAACTTTTGGGATAACTTTATATAACTTAGGAAGATGAACACTAGCTCTTGTAGCAGCTTCATAGGTCGTTTTTAGGGCCTCAAAACCCTATCAAACTACCTTGAATCCATGTTTTAATCCAAGTAAGGTTATTTATCATTAATCATTCAATATGTCTATGTGTTGTGTGATTGATTTATCTCTTTGCTTTCTTTATAACATGCGAGGCTAAACCCTCCTTTGTATTTGCTTATGATTGCATGAAAGTCGAATCGTAGATCCTCTTATTGTTGCTTCTTGATTGATGATTGTGCACGTTAGGTTCTAGAAAATCAGCTTTTGTCTGTATCGTTGTAGACACGTTTAAGGAAACGCGAGTGCTTAGAAAGGATATCATCGGGTAACAGTCTTCATACTACCTCGCCCCTCTATATAGTTGATCCCTGTTAAGTTATTTCACATGCATTTAATGTACTCTTAGGGACCTTGTAATAGTCTTCATACTACCTTACTTGTGCGTTGCCCTAACAGAACATTAAATAGACGGCGGATTCGTGTAATTCATTCATGTCCTAGGAAATACTTACACATATCAATTCAAGTGTGATAAGGCCACAAGATTAGGAGAAACGATCTGATAAGTAATGCATGATTAAGTAAATACATTTAATTATCATAAAGTTATCACCATTAGATTAGTTTATTAGTTAGTTTAGTTATTAGCCTATCAAACCAACCTCCCAAACCATAAATTTACCTGCTTTCCATAAAATATAAAAACACAAAAATAATATTCTCTCAACCCCTAGAATTCTGTTAGACCGTGATCAAGCCTTCCCAAACTATTCCCCTAGAGAACGATAACAACCCCCGAGTCTTGCCTATACTACTACTACAACGGTTAGGTACTCTGCCTAGGGAGTTATAAAACTTCTTGTAAAAGTCCCTTACGACTACCGCATCAAGTTTTTGACGCCGCTGTCGGGGAATAGTTAGGTTTCAATCATAGTTTAGCTTAGTTATAGTTACTTGAATCCTTTCAAGTGAGAATTTAATTCCACATATTAGCTTTCTCGTAGTCTATCTTTTCTTTGTGTTAAATGTTTCGTAATCCATTCTCGTCAACCACCATGGAAGACGAGAATCATATCCGTACTCTTTGAGACTACTCTAAACCTAGCCACGAGGGCTACGAGAATACCATTAAGCTCCCAGTAGGGAACAACGTGGTACCTATTCGATCCGACACCATCCGGTTTGTGCAAAACGAATGCTCATTCTACGGACTTCGGTCTGAGGATCCAAACCAACACCTCAAGGATTTCTTAAAACTTGTGGACTCACTTGATCTTGACGGTGAAAACAGGGAAAGAACGCGCCTGCGTTTATTTTAATTTTCCCTTCGCGATCAAGCTAGCAATTGGCTTGAACGTCTTCCAGCAGGATCCATCACCACATGGGAGGATCTTACTACTCGTTTCCTTGCTCAATTCTTTCCATCGAGAAGGACCGCAAAACTCCGCAATGATATCCTGATGTTCCAACATTACCATGGAGAATCTCTATCAGAAGCATGGACTCGTTTCAAGGACTTACTACAAAAAGTTCCTCATCATGGCATTGATCGTTAGCTTCAGATCTAATTTTTTTTATGATCATGTCTCCTTTCATCTTAAATGCGAGATTGATCGCGCTGGTGGCGGTAAACTCCGCAATAAGAATTCCGACGAATCTTGGGAAATCATTGAGAACCTCACCCTCTACGACCATGAGGGCTAGAATGACACAAAAGAATTTGTCAAACCGGTCAAGGATATTTCTACACCTTAAAGCACTTTAAAAACACCTTACCGAAGACTTCTTGAGCTCGAACACCAGATTAACTTCTTACTAAAGGGATCACGACCGGTACCCAGGCCGAGCTCAACACACATCCCTCAAGCTTATGCCGAAGCAGTCTACTCAAACACTCGTTCGCAAAATCGGAAGATCCCGAACAAGCCTTGGTATGAATTACGCAACTCGAGTACCGATGAAGCGGGAGGTAAGTGGTATACTTTCAAGCCTGAGCAAAACAATCTTGGTGACACCTACAATCCATCATGGAGAAGTCACCCAAACCTTAGGTGGAGACAACCCCAAAATTCTCAAAATAATTTTTCAAACCCACATAACCGATTCCATAGGAACTACTTTTGAGGCTCGAATAAGGGACTACATGGCAGCACACTCCAAAAGAATGGAAAGATTTAAGAATGCCATTTTTAAGCAACGCAAGGAGATCAACGGCAGAATGACTAAAATGTTCAGACTTCTCAAGGAACTCACAACCAGCAGAGCCCCAGAAAAAGTATTGATAAGGGAAGAAGCCCAAATCCCCATCACCGAGAACGTAAACTCTATCTCTCTAGCAAGAGGAGAGGAAGAAAGGAATGACAAGATGGATGAGACACTCGATAACACTGAAAAGCCTACCGTAACAAAAACGGAAATACCAGTGATGGAAGCCGAAATGAGTAATGAAACTAAAAATAAACCGATAAAAAGGCTGTAAGGAAAGAAGTGGAAGAAGTACTCAGTTCTCGGCCTATAGAATATTATCTGAAGCATAGGATTAATGAAAAACTAATCGAGGGACTAGTCGATAATAATAGATTCAATGACTCTCTGTCTAGGGCCCGAGTTGGGAAGGTAAAAGGAAAGACATATAATGTGTCGCCTTGGGGGCCTGTTTATGAAGCGATTCTCAAGAAAAAGATAACAAAGATGGAGGACATCAGAGGGAATTTCGCAATACCTTGCAGCATAGGGGGGCTTTAAGCACGTGAACACCCTCGTTGATCAAGAGTCCGATGTGAACGTTATGCCCTACTCCACTTACGTGAAACTTACCGATGAAAGGCATGCTGAGATAGACATTAGACTCTCATTAGCTAGCCACTCGTATATTTACCCTTTAGGAATTGCTGAAGATGTATTAGTTGAGGTTGCTGAACATGTATATCCTGTAGATTTTGTGATTTTTGATATCAAATAAAATGAAAAGAGGCCTTTCATATTAGGAACACCATTCTTGACAATAGCCAATGCCACAATTAAGTTTGACAAGGGCACCATAACTCTAAGATCAGGAAAGAGTAAGGTAAGTTTCCATAGGATACCCGATCCCCCCTGTATGACCGAAAAAGGAGTCAAGAACGACATAGAGCCCATAGCCCCCACTATGACTGTGAATAGGCTAGTCCTGGAATAGGAAGAAAAGATAAAGCTTCACTTGGAAAGGGAGATGAAGTTCAACCAATGAAGGAGAAATAGTTTTAAAGGCAAGCATCCCACTCTTATTGCAACCAAAGAAGAAATGGATGATGAAGGAGAAGTCATGTAAGAACGTGTGACTTCGAGTCTAGCTACAAGACTCGTAAATAAAGAAAAGCGCTTTCTGGGAGGCAACCCAATATTTACTTTTCCCGTAATTAGGAGTGTCATGTGTTTTACTCTTTTCATTTTATTCTATCATGTTCGAACTCTATCTTGTAATCATGCTTTGTATTGTTTTTAACCTCGTCTTAATTTCAATCAAAGGTATTTTGCAAACAATAAGTGTAGGGGAATTTATCCGGCTTCTGAGCCAAATTCAAACATGTTAAATGAATTATTTTGATTAATTCGCGTCAGTTTCGAGTCATATGAGTAAATTGTCAAATCTCAGGTTTTATGCAGCTATTTGTACAGGAATTAACTTATGGAATCAAGTGCGGGAAATTTTTCATCAAAAACAAAAATTTCGATAAACATGCTAAAAAGGTCAACACAATGGTTGAGTGATAT
The DNA here is from genome assembly GCA_026074375.1 of Tanacetum coccineum. Classification (NCBI taxonomy): domain Eukaryota; kingdom Viridiplantae; phylum Streptophyta; class Magnoliopsida; order Asterales; family Asteraceae; genus Tanacetum; species Tanacetum coccineum. The sequence continues at coordinate 5,932 of BQNB010031000.1, forward strand.
TCATAGGTTTATGATAAACAGTTTGAATACAAGTTCAATAGTGGGTTACGTTGTTATACATCGATAAGTGTAATAATTGCAATGAGTACAATTATTATAGAAAACAGTATTATTGCCCTAAGCTCATGCACCAAGACCTTGAGATATCAATAATCACAAATGATTTACCCCCCAACGGGTGCCTTTGCCAAACACACCGCATAGTGTTTCAAATGAAGTTGCGTTGGGTTTACCCAAAGTTATAGGTACACTCAACAGGGAAAAGCTCAGTCCCAAAAATCGATCTATTCGCAGCATTCGCGCTTACTCCGAAAAAGTAATGAAGGTTCATGAAATTTGGGTCCTAATGCAAAAGTAAAGGACAAAGGCAATAATAATTAGGATAGCAATACAATTGAAAAATACTCGTATTCATGTTTATACAGTATCACCCCTCTTTTGGGTTTATGAAAACATTAGACAATTAATAAGTGCGAGGCTATGAACTTCACCTTAACAGGGAAATTCTGGATGAAGGCAAAAGTAAATAAAGTGAAAGTAACGGGTGTCTTCACACAACCACTGGGTTAATATGTCAAGTCTTAGGGAGATGGTTTTGTTTCAAAAACTTTATAGAGTTCAATCGTATTACTTTGATTTATTAATTTTATGAAATATTGCTTCACTGTATCCGGGCCATCATAATTAGAGGTCATGTATAAACGTTGAGGAGCCAGGACAGTATAAATCGTAAAATCCAACAAACACTTCAAAACGTTTACCCGCATGAAACTCCTCAACATGAAGCTCCCTAGTAACAGTGATACGATAAGATTTTAAGTTTCTTCTTCAAAAGTTAGTCCGATGAGAAATTTCGTAAATATATAACGTAATGTTTTATAATGCGTCGATTACTTATTAATAACTATTAATGTGTAGGTTTTAATAAAATCGAGTTTTATAAGTATTAATATATATTTTTTATAAAATTAATAAAAAATATTATATTTTTATATTTTTAAGTTTGCAAAAATGGCAATATATACCCTTGATTTATAAACTTTTACAAGTTTAGTCCTTTGTATATAAAGTATATATAATTTAAACCTTTAAACCTTTAGACTTGGGAAGTTAGGTCCTATAGTTTATAACTTGGAATAATGAATTTTCACATCCCCTTAGTTTTATAAATTTCAGAAAGATACAAATATAAAGCTCTGCATGGAAATATTTACAAATCAAGACGAAAAGTGCCATGCAAGCTTAATTTTTAAAGTTCCAAATGATATTTGCAGGTTATAGCTTATTAGAATAAACAAAAATAAAGAGTGTTCTAACTAACATATAAAAGTTTAGAAAAAGGATTCGTTAGCTAGAAAATCAAAACGGGTCATTTTTAGGATTTTAATAAAAAACACATGGGTTTGAGGATTCAAGGCTTTAACAAGTGTTCATATATGATCTTAAGAGTACTATAAACATATAATACAGATTTATAAGATTTATTGAACATGATTTTTGAGCCTACTTGAGCTAAAATGGGTCGAAAAAGAGGTTTTCGGTACGTTACACCTAGTAACGACATCAAGGTTTCTTTCTCTGGATTCATGTCTTCTATTCTAGCTTAGGGACTACACTTGATCCATCTGGTCTGATGAGAGCTCCATTGATTGTATTTGATGAGTTTTTGAGGTGTGTTTTAGAATGGTTGTTTTGGATTCGCTATATAAAAGGTTGGTGAAACAGCCTTGAGAGCCCAAGTTTTACTATGATGTAATGATCTATGGCTAGAAATAACGAAACCAATTAATCTAGTGGGTGAGTCCTTTGAGAGCTAGGAATCTAGATCTGAAAGGAGTAATGGGTGGAGTACATGTTTTCAGATAACAAAAGGATACAAAGGAGGAGATTTTGCAACTTTTTGGCAAGGGAGGTGAATAAAGTGCCATGCAAAAGGTGCTTTTGGTGGCTGTAAGTAGAGGTCAGGAAAAGGTCATATAGTGGGGCTAGGTTTAGGGTAAAAAAGAGGTCCAAATAAAAGAAAAGTGGTGCGGGTTTAGATTTAGTTTCCGCTTAGTGTTTTGGAATTTAAAATTCGAGAATAGGGTTAGCATTAAGGAAAGAATAGGGTTAGTAATAAGATTAAGTGATAGTGATTAGGGTTTAGGATTAAGGGTTTAGGGCTTAGTGGTTTAATGATTGGGTTTAGTTTTAGGTTAAAAATTGAAATTGAGTGGGTTTTGAAGGGTATATGTCGTTTAAGGGTTTAAATTTTTAGAGTATGTTTTTAAGGAGAATTAGGGTTTAGGGGTTTAAGTTTAGCAAGATCCTGCAGTTAAGTGCTATTAACCATTGTGCTAAAGTGGTGGTAATTCTTAATTGATTTAGGAGCTTAAATGGACCTAATTAGGAGGTTTAATCATGAGTAGCTTGTTACATTAGTGCTCTTTAGAAAGTTGTAACTTGATTCAGGAGGACAAGATAAACAGATGATGTGTATTGATATTTGTACACATGTCTTTCGGGCTTGCACATTCATTTTGTCTGTATACATTACAGTAAATGTTAGGGGCTTTGATGTAAACGTTAATGTTTAATGCTTGTTTTGATAGAAATAACGATTGAAACGTACGTTAAATGAGATAATTTACAAGGTAAAAATGATATTAAGATATAGACTTGAAGATATTAGGATGTTTAATATGATAAAAACAGTAGATTAGAGATGGCATTGATATAGGTTGCGTAGCTTGTTTCTAACTTTAGAGATGCAAGTTTACGTTGCATAATGAGATAAAATCAAAAATTTCCCTGAAAAAAGGTGGAAATAATTAGAATATAATGGATATAACATGGCATCTAATTTAATAGGATGGATAATTACAGTGATGAAAATGTTAATGTTGTTAATAGTCTCCCTTTCCGTTAAAAGAAATCATCGTCCCGAGATTAGTTAGATGCCGGAGTGATGTTTGAAAACAGACGATGGATACTTGGCAGAATTTTTTGCATCTTCGCGTTTCCCATGTAAATTCTGGTCCTCTTTAGAGGTTCCACTTACTATTAATTATATGTAATAACGACTTTGTTTCAGTTTCTGACTTCTCGATCCATAATCTCCACTGGTTCTTCCACAAAGTTGAGTTTGTCATCAAGCCGAAGCTCTTTCATTGGAATGACAAGGGATTCGTCAGATAAGCATATCTTTAGATTAGAAACGTGGAATGTACCATGGATATTACTGAGCTCTTCAGGACGCTTAAGTTTATATGCCACTTGGCCAATCTGTTCAAGGATTTTGAAAGGTCCAATGTACTGAGGGTTAAGCTTTCCTCGTTTTCCGAATCAATAAACCTTTATGAGGTTGTTACATTTAAACATAAAAAAGTAACATGATCACACAAACTTAATTTCTAAAGGCTTTCGTCTTATATTGGCATAACTTCTCTGTCGGTCTCTTGCAGCTTGTAAGCGTTGTTAAATTTGCACTATCTTTTCAGTGGTTTCATGGATTATTTCTGGTCCCGTAAGTTAAACATCTCAAACTTCGACCCAGTAAAACAAGTGATCTCTTGCACTTCGACCATAATGGCCTCAAATGGTGCTACCTTAATAATGGCATGGTAACTGTTATTCTAAGAAAATTCTACTAATGGTAAGTATTTTTCCCATCCTTTTCCAAAATATATAACACAGGCTCAAAGCATGTCTTAAAGTGTTTGGGTGGTTTTTCACTTTGTCCATCAGTTTCGGGATGATATGCCGTACTCATGTCTAATTGAGTACCTAAAGCATTCTGCAATAATTTCCAGAATCTAGATGTGAAATGACTGTCACGATTCGAGATGATAGATATTGGCACTCCATGCCGGGAGACTATTTCCTTTATGTATAACCTTGTAAGGGTTTCCATATTATATGTCTCTCGGGTAGGGATGAAATGTGCCGATTTGGTAAGGCGATCGAAAATGACCCAGATTGTGTCATGTTCGTTTGAGATTTTGGGTAGTTTTGTGATGAAATCCATTGTTATTCTCTCCCACTTCCACATAGGAATCTCTGGTTGTACCAGTAAGTCGGATGGCTTCTGACATTCTGCTTTAACTCTAGAGCATGTCAAATATTTGCCAACATATTCAGCTATGATTGCCTTTATGTTAGGCAACTAATAGAGTTTCTATAGATCCTGATACATCTTGTCAGAACATGGGTGAATGGAATACTATGATTTATGGGACTCATGCATGATTAAGTCTCTCAGATTACCAAAGAGTGGTAACCGACTTTGATTCTTGATACATCGGGTTCCATCAAGACGTATTTCAAATGATTTGTACATTCCTCGTAAGTTTTCAGCCTTGATGTTTTCTTCTTTGATTGCCTCGGTTTGAGCTTTGAGAATTTATGAGGGTAATTTTGGATGAATGGTCATAACTAATTAATAACTTCGAAGTGGTTGAAGATTGTGTTCCTTCTCCGACTTAAGGCATCCTGCCTAGACATTTGCCTTTCAGGATGGTAGCGAATTTCACATCGAATTCCGTCAACAATTCTAGCCCAATGGCGTTGACTCTATGTCAAACTTCCTTTCTGATCAAGGATATGCTAAAGCTTTTTATTGATCATGAACATAGTAACATTTGGTGCCATAACGGATAGTGTCTCCAAATTTTATTAAGAAGCAAACACTACGCTACCTAACTACGAGATCATGAGTGGTAAATTTTTCTTTCATTAGCCTTAAGTTGTCATGTATGCAATATGCAATAACCGTCTCTCTTTGCATTAAACAACCGCTTCTAGACCTTGAAGGGATGCATTACAGTAAACAACAAAATCACATTTCCATTCTGGTAATGCAAAAGATTGGAGCACACATTCTTCTATTTGTAGTAGTTGAAAAAATGCCGATTCATGGTCCCATCGCCCCAGATATACTTCTTGTTTTTCTGGGTTAATTCAGTCAAAGACTTTTGCAATCTTCGAGAAATCCTTTGATAAAATCTCCGATAAAAAGGCTCGCAAGTCCTAGAGACTTGACGTATTTGGTGAGTGGGTGTAGTAGGAGATGTCCAATTCTTAACTCAGCTTCAATCTTTGCAGGTGTCAAACAGAAGTCCTTGACTATCAATAAGTGTCCAAGAAATTGCACGATATGAATCCCAAAGAGATCACACTTATAGAACTTGGCATACAACATCTCTTCTTGAAGTAATCTGATGATTATTCACTGCAAATTTTTCCGGTGCTCGTCCTTTGGTTATGATAGTAGATGAGAATAATCAACGATGAACTCTATTACAAATTTGGTCCAATTATTGTTTACACACATGATTCATGGATCCGATGATTACACAAGCTCGGTTAGTTAAACCACACGGCATCACTTTGAGTATTCATAGTGTCCGTAAACGTTGATCTGAAACAGACTTGGTGAATATATTGTTAAGCCTTAATTATATTAAAGTCAAACAAGAACGTTATCGGTCTTGGAGAAAGTCAAACTATTCTTTGTATTGAAATATGCTAGTCGGGTTCAACCGGTCTTGGATTGAAATCTAATATTGACGTGTTTTCGGGCACAAAGCCAAGTTAAACTAAGCCCGACCCGTTAGAAGCGCCATACGCCACACTTAATGCAAAAGGGTATAAATATCCCTTCACCACACTTGGTGAAGGGTGTTGGTTACATTTTTCATTCACTTGTAATCCTCCTTTCTCTCTTTAATCTAACTTTCTTTCTTGTCTCTCTCTCTACTTTCTCTCTCTAAGATTTCTTCTCATTTTCTAGCATCTTGGTATAGATTATAGTTGTGTAATGGATTAAACAAGTGGGGATAGTAAAACAATTAGGCACCTAGATGCTACGAATGGATTCGTGGTTTGAATTCGTGGTGGTTCATCAAGAAGTCAAATTCGTGGTCCAAAAAGAAGTGAATAGAAAAAAAATCAAACCCAGATTTTTGTGCTGAGATGTGTGAATGTTTATGTTATTAAGCAAGATCTAGGCATAAGGTAGCTAATTGTGCAAGAGAAATCAAGTTAAAAGGTCAAAAAGGGTGATTTTTAGGCGATTTTTAGAAGAAAAAGTCGTATATTTCGCTGTTGCATTTTGACTCTCTGGCAAAGTTCTTGTTGCGTTTTGATTTCTTCTTGTTGCGTTTTGACTTTCTTCTTGTTGCGTTTTGACTTTCTTCTTGTTGCGTTTGATTTTATCTGTTGCGTTTTTGATTTTTTTTAGTTAACAGAGTTCAAAACGCAATCATTCGTTTTTAAGAAGAAATTTAAAAATATTAAAATAATCAAAACCTATTTCGAAATTTTTTTATGGTTGCTTTTGGATATTTATTGAATAATTATATTTACTTGCGGATTTTGACCATTGTATGCGTTTTGACCTTGCGTTTTGACCTGTTGCGTTTTTTTTTTTTTGGACCATTGCGTTTGACCATTTGCGTTTTGACATTGCTTTTGACATTGCTTTTTTGACCGTTTGCGTTTTGCTTAAATTTATTGCGTTTTGACCAAATCTCAACCACTTGCGTTTTGATAAAGTTCATTGCGTTTTGATTCAAAAGTCAATGCGTTTTTGGTTTAAGATAGATTGCGTTTGTTTGTTTTTTTATTAATTACAATTCGACATTGACAAGATTGGTCCCTGGACTTTAAAACCAATTCACCATTCGTCCTTACTTTGTTTATTAACCCTTCATGTTGAAACTGTCTTTCACCATTAGTCCTCATTACTTATAATTCAGCCCTAAGTCCTCAAAGGTGAAACATTTTTGCACCGTTTATCCTTAGCTCTTATAATTCAGCCATTAATCCTGCAATGTGAACCGTAATTGCACCGTTAGTCCTTATTCGAGTTTTAATCAACCATTACTCATTTTAAGTTGAAAGTTTGTGCACCGTTCGTCGTTTTAAGCTCATCAATCGTTAACAAAAGCTCAAGTACTTCGACTACAACAACGATTTCAACAACAATTAATCACTGTTTCACGATTTTTTCTTGATTTTGTAAAATCCCGCAAAAGATTCCATTTCTTTTCTCGGTTTAAATCATAAATTTGTAAAATCCCTTGAACGTTAATTGATTTCAATCCACAACAACAATCACTTTACCTACTTAAGATCCTACAAATCATTTTCACTTCACAATTTTTGGTAAAATGGAAACGAAAGATACTTTATCTTCGTGTTCGAATTCGAAAGAACAACAAATGCAACAAATTCAAGACAAAGCAAAAAAGAGTTGCATGGTATCTTTTTGACAACTTCATTCACACCTCAAGCTTCTTTTAAACAACGACTTAAAAGGAACTCAAATCGAGTGTGGATTCAAACGCGCATTTACGACACTCTTTGGTCAAGATGTTGAGACTTTTACAGGCACAATGTTCCTAAACATGGATCAACTAGAAAGCAACTTGACAAAGAAGAATTTCAAGAGATTGGATCCATGGCTACTTTTAAAGTACTCGAGACACAGTTTCAGATGTTCATTAAGTCACGGATTTATTTGGATGATGAATATGTTATAATGACACGCAATTACTTTCTATAATACACTCAACTCGAGATTCGAGAATTCCGTGATACACTAATCCAACACATGGAATATGTTAAAAAGTAGATTGACAAAAGAGCACTGCATAAAAGAGAGTATGACATCAGGGTGAATGAAAGACAGATGCAGACAACAGAAGAAAAGGTTGATACGAGTAAAGCATTGGATGCTAGTTTGGTTGACACAGAAAGCAGTGGGACATAATCAAGAGAGCAAGATACAAGCAGCAAATCAGGGAATGATGCACATGCTGATGATGCAGATATCAGACCCATATATGATGAAGAGCCAATGCTTGAGATACAAACAGCTGCTGAAATTAATGTATTTGCTACAGCACAACAGCATACTGAGCAACCTGAATTCAATAATGAAGGAGAGGTTGACCAGAATGCTAAACAATATCATGACACACGTCCTTTACCTGCTAAACTAACTGATAACCAGACAACTGAACTTTCATATCAATCTCTCGAATCTGAAAATATTTGTCTTAAAAAGACCGTTGCCCAATTTCAAAAAGATTTTTCAAGAATGGAAGCACGTTGTGTTAATCTTGAACTTAAATATCAAAATCAAGCTTTAAAAGAAGGGCAACATGGTTAGTTTTCGAAATTAAAAAGTAATGAAGCCAAGGTTAAACATGACATAGATATAATTGAAACAATAAGCATCGAATTGGAACATAAAGTGGCTAAATTACTTAAGGAAAATAAGACTTTGAAAAGGCATTACAAAGAGTTGTCTAACTTTATCAAGACAACGAGAGCTAAGACTATAGAACACACAACTTCTTTGATTGCAAAAAAAAGCTAAGTTCAAAGCTCAACTTCAGTAAAAAGGAGTAATTCACAAGACTAATGTTAGCAGACCACAGCTTAGGAGCACTCAAATGAAAGATAAGGTCGTGCCAAACAATAGTCAAGTGAAGGATAAGAAGACTGAAGTAGAAGACCACCCTAGGATTTCTAGGATTTCTAGGATTTCTAATAAAACAAAGTCTGTAACTGCGAGTAATGACAGTTTAAAATCCAAAACTTTGAATGTTACTGATGTTTGTGCTAATTGTGGAAAATATGTGTTTACTTCGAATCATGATGCTTGTGTTTCTAAATTTTTAAATGACGTGAATGCTAGAACTAAGAAGCCTAAATTAGTGCCTATTAGTACTAGAAAACCCAAAAGTCAAGGGAACAAATTTATTGCAAAACCCCATAAGAAAACAGTTGCATCAGAATCTACTATTCAGAAATCTAAGAGTTACTATAGGATGTTGTATGAGAAAACTAGTAAGGCATGGAAATGGTGGATAGAACAACAATTCCTATCAAGATATAAATAGGTTCCTAAGAAAAAAATGAAATGGGTGCCTAAAGTTAGAAATGAGAATGTGAAAAAAAGAGTTAGTTTTGCTATAGATAATGCATCTAGGATAACTAATGTCTTGAAACTCACAAATACTTTAGCATCCAATTTGTCAAATATTCGATCGTCCTCTAATTCTCTTGCAGATTGTTCAACTCATCCTTGTAACACCCCCATTTTTACAGATAGCAGCGGAAGCTAATCTGGGGTATTACTTCAAAGGTACAACAGTCATAATCATAGAAAACGAATTAAAAGAGTCATTTTTGAAAATAAGTTACCATTCATTATTTCATCAGAGTTTTTACAAAAGAGAGGTCCCAACACAAAAAAATCTCCTTCAGGATCTAAAATGACAATATTTGAAAGATATAACGGTGTTTTCCATCTTCAAGTCCTCAGCCACGATAGTCGTGCCATTAGTTACCTGATAAAACTTGCTAAAAAGTCCGAACACAAAGGTTGAGTGAAATCCATAAGGTTAAGTAATATAATTTGAATGCAAGTGCTATTATAGGGCTACGTTGATAAACACCCAGTTAATTGAAACATATTTAATATTGCCATTAGCTCATGAATCCGAAGCCTTAGGGTATTTATATGATACGTTTGATTGCCCCTGCGGGTACCTTTGCCAAAATACCCGCGTGATTTCTAATGATGTTGCAATAGTAACTCGTCACTAGGGGTGACACCAACGGGGATCCAGCAAAATAGATTCAATCCCATCAAATCGCAGCTTACTACGAAGAGTACTAAACGGTTCATTTATGGGGACTTAACAGGCAAAGCAGTTACTTAGGCAATAGTAAGATTGAAATCGCTATACAGAAATAATTGCAATTCATGTTTATATGAGCATGTAAATCCCCTCGCGGGTTTATAAAATATATGAAATGCGAGGCTCGATTACTCACGCTGAACGTTTATATGTGCAAATTGATAGCAGACGGATATAGTGAAAGAAAGTAAAGCTTCATCACGGGTCAACCTGGGGTAATATATGTCAGATCTAGTTTGATTGAATAAATTGTAAGATTTTACATTGATATCGTTGATATAAAAAAGATGTCGGTTTTGATATTAAAATTATCATAACACCGTTCGGGCCATCATAATTCAGAAGTCATTCAGTAAACGTTTGAGGAGCTAGGGCACTTTAAATCGTAAACCCAACAACTCAGTCAGAACGTAATACCAAGATGAAACTCCTTAATATGAAGCTCCCTAGTATTGTGGTATGATATGAATCCGGGACATGATTTTTGAAAGCACATCGATGATGAATGATATAATAGTTATAACATAAGCAGTTTTAAGCATTTTATTCAATATCTGGAAATGTTAAGCACGTCAAGCGTTAATTAAAGTTATGTCTTGTAATGTTTTGAATGTGTTTTTATACTTTTTCAAAATGTTACATTTTAGACCCTTGAGTTTGAAAAGTGGCAGAATATACCCTTGGAGTTTGCACTTTTACGACTTTGGTCCCTCAAGTTTAAAAGATATACCAAGTAAACCTTGTACTTTAAAAAGTGACATAATAGACCCTTGTAGTTATAACTTTGATAAAATGACACTTTTAGTCCTTTTAGTTATAAGTTTCTGAAAGTTACGATATATACCCCTTGCATGGATAATTTTTACAAAACATGTCCAAATTGCCATGCAAGCTTATTTTAACATTTCAATAGACATTTATAAGTTATAATAAACTAAAATATGAAGATTTAACACAACGCAAGTTTAAATTAACGATTCGTTAAGCTAGGAAGCAAAACGGGTCATATTAGGGTTTTAAAATGAAAACGCGCGGGTTTTAAGCTCAAATTCTTTCATGACTTATCAAAGCACTTATTTTAATGTTAGTTAAGCTTATTGGGATAGATTATAACAATAGTTTACAAGCTTAGCTTATAGATTAAGCAAAAACATGAAATTAGGGTTTCGGGTGTACGGTTTTGGATCAAAAAGGTATAACACATAGGTTTTTGAGTTCAAAGCTTTATATTATGATTTTAGCATGATCATATGAACATTATAAAGGTATGAATACAGAATATAAGCTTATAGAACTTGGTCTTGAGCTTATAGCTTAGAAATGGCCCAGAATCGGGACTTTTAGCTTTGTACGCCTAGAATAACGAATCTGGGGCTTCGTTTCTTCGTTTATTTTGCTTCCTTTCTGAACTAGAGCCTTATTAAGACCTCTTAGAATCTCTTAGAGCAAAGGATTGATTCTATGTAAGGGTTATAGAGGAGGAAGTAGGGGATGAAGAAAAATGAAGTGTTATGGTCCCTATTTATAGTTGAACTATCCTTAGGGCTCAAGGTAAGCTTGCAATCTGAGTTAGTACATGTGTATAAGCTAGTTAGGGATATGAATAAGCTAGTGTATGAGTTGTAGAAGCTAGGAAGTAGCTTTGATGTGTTGTTTTGTTTTGGTGATGATGTGGCTAAGCAAGGAAGAACAAAGAACCATGTGATGAATTTTTAAACTATAAATGAAGTAGATATTTAGGAGAGGTGCTTGTAAGCAGCTAGGGAGTTAAGGTGATTGTTATTGAGGTGCTTGGTTGCAAGAAAAACTTTCAAAATGGGTCACTTTGCAAAGGTTTTTGATTTTGGGTACATTAGGGCTCAATTAGGGTTTTCAAGCTTGGATTTCGTGTAAATTTGATTAGGAATGATAGGTTACTGATCCTAAGACTTAAAATAAGGATTATAATCAAAAGTTGATAGGTGGTTTGGGTTAAAATGGGTAGAAAATGAGTAAACGGGTCAAAAGTTCCAATTAGGGTACAATTAGGGTTTTCTAGATTTATTTCTTGTACATAGTTGTTAATATAGTGAAATAATGATGGAATGTGATTGATAATGTTGTAATTTATGTTATTATAACTTATTTGAGAGTTGGTTTGGGTTTACAATGGATAAAAATCAAGAAACGGGTCATGATTTAGAAACTAGCTCGGGTTTAGGGTTTAGGGTTTTTAATTAGGGTTTTGAGTGTAAAAAGATGTGTGAAAGTTTGTGAATAGAATAATTAGGGTTTACACATTGTATATTGAGTGTAGTATCTTTTACATAAGTGGTGGTGAAGAGATTAGAATGAAAGCGGAGGTAAAATGGCTATTTTGGAGATCATACTTAATGACTTGTATATTGAGCTTTTAAGGACTTGTACTTTGATTTGAAGAGATTTTATATTTCAAATGAGATGTTATATTACTTGTACATATGCTTTAGTAGCTTGTGCATTCACTTTAGATGTTAATCCTTCATGGAATTAGGGTTTAAAGGCATACGATAACGGTTTAAAGCCCGTTTTGATATAACGTTGCGAATGGTACATTATAGGAATAATGTACTTTGTAAAAATGATATTATGATATTGAATTGATATATTATGATGATTGCTTGACATATATGAAGATAGGATTGCCATATGTAGGTTGCCTGAGCCCGTTAACTTTAGTTATGCAAGAAATGTTGTACATCGAGATATTGGCAAAGTAAGTAATGTAAAAAATTTCCCTAAAAAAAAGTGAGTTCATATATAATTGATAGATTGTACATCATCTAACTAAATAGATGGATATTTACATTTATGAAAATTACGGGTTGTTATATTAAGTCTTTCATTAAAATTCCTAGACATGGTCAAGTCACTCATACTAAATACAAGAAAACCATTATCATCGACAAAAACGAAATCTTAACTCGCGAGATTCAACCTCATATGAAACCATGGGTTGATATCATTCGTGAAAATGCCATTTATCTAGGAGGTCATAAGGATCATGTCTTCTCTTGGCTTTGTCTTATGCTTTATTGCATTGAAACCTCCACTCAATACATTCTAGCATTCTTTGTTCTCAAAAGAATGGAAAAGACTCAAAGCAAACCTAAGGAACTCTTGCCTTACGGAATGCTTTTGGCTAGATTGTTCAAACATGTTGTGTCCATCTTTCCCGTGCTAGCAATTTATTGCTACATCTCACATGATCGAGTCATGCATCCCCTCGCTCCTTATTATGAGAGAAAGACACGATCGGATCATGGCAAGAAAAGACCTCGTGAGTCAAATGCAACTCCTCCTCCACCACTCTAAATCATCCATCCTCATCTCATCCGTTAGATGATCCTATTGATGAAAATGATGATGAATCTTTTCATTCCAATCCTTCATCTCCTTCTTAAAACATCTCTTCCTCGTCAAATGATGTCTCTAGAGTACATCAAAACCCTCCTCATGAAAGTCATTACTTGAACACCCATCTCTCTAAAACTATTAATCTTCAAACTCAACAAAGAGATGCTCACCGGGAAGGGTTAAGTCATTTGGACAAGCTCTCAAGAACTTGATGGGTGGAAGACAGAAGTGAACATATTGGCACAACTACTAAGAAACTATTATTATTATTATCATCTCTCTTGTTTAATACCTTATATCTCTCTATTATTAGGACTAAGAATGGAAAATGTCATTTGCATTTGACTTGGATAATTTTCTCCAATCTATCAACTTTCTATGACTAGCAAATTTTATGAATATGAGATGAGAAAAATGCCACTACTTGCTAAACGATTTGTATTTTAGATTAGAACTACACATTACTGCTTGAACTAGTTGATTCTTGAATTTGGTAAAGGCCAAAATCACTGGACTTAAGAAAAAGGGAAAACTAAAAATTTTCCTGCTTCTAGAAAATGGCCCCCTTATATACCCGGCGACCCCCTAATATATTTGGGACCGCATGGTGATATGGGACCGCCACCAGGGGAAAAGAAAATTTTTGAGTTTACCTCTTTTTCTGTATCTTGACCCTCCTACCTACATCCTCAAGCTGTCATTTCCCTATTTGGCTAAACCATATTTGGCACCCTCTTCTTCCTAAACCATGCTTTGCCATTTTATCCAATCTTCCTCATTATTTAATCACCCAACATCCATACTTCACCATCATCCACATATCCCTCAAATCTCTCTTCTTCTTTATCAATGTCTTGCTCAAACTACCATTCCAACATCTCTAGAAAACCAAGAATGTCGGTTAGACAAGTATGGAAACACAAAACATCTACTCCAAAATCATCACCTCCTTCCCAAAATGACTCACCTCCTCTTCCTCCAAGAGTCTACCAACAATCTCCTTTACCACCATCATACAATCCCTTAAGAGATCAAATGATCAACCAACTCTACAACATCTCCACCATTTTTGATTCACACACAAATCCATCCAATGCCTACATTCATGCACCACCTTTACCACCACCACAACAAATTCATCCTCCTTCTCATGCTCAAGTTGAATTTCACTCAAGTTTTTGTCATTGTTGCAAGTTTTCTAGACACCAATTCCACTCCTTGAGAAATGAAATCAACTTCATTCACTTTCTTCTAACCCGTCCCATCCCTCCAACCCGTATTCCTCCAAATCATGTTTCACCAACCCTTTCTTTTTCCCTCTTTAATTAATCATTCTTATATGATTAATCTCCCTAAATAATTGATCTTTCATCTTTTAACTATGCCATCTTCTACCTTTCAAGAATTAACTAGTATAGATCTATGCCTTATTATGCCTTTATGATAATCTACTTTCTATTGTAATGCTTCATACAAATATTGTATGAATTTGTCATTACTCGTATTAGATCTAGTTTTATTTTATGTTGTATGAATGTATTGCATTTGCTATTGTTTGAGTTTCTTGTTGGTTGAATGAAACTCTACCTTTGGTGATTTAAATATAATGTGTTACATTAAAAAAATATTTTTCTTACGCTTGTACTCCTAACTTTGTTTTTTAGCAAAACAATTTCCATATGATCGATCCCTTGGTGCCCCGAACAAGGGGGAGCATACATCAAGGGGGAGTCTTGATATCGTCGATTTCTTTCTTCCTACAACAACTCGATGATCATCCTTTTTAAATTCTACAAAAAGGGGAAGAAATGGAACAAAACTCATTAATAATGTGTAACTATTAATTTTATACAAAATGAGTTTATATTTTGTCATCATCAAAAAAGGAGAGATTGTTAATACAAATAATTTCTAAAAACGTTATTTATATTTTTTGACCTCTCAACGTTTTGATAATAACAAAATGTAAAAACAAATTTTTTTTTATTTTTATTTTTTATTTATTTTTTTTTGTTGTTGCAAATATACACAAATATACAATGTTTTAGCATTCCAAAATACCAGATAACCCCTTGGAACCAGCCTTTCAATCACTAAGTTTGCAATCAGTGAACCTAGAGATCATAGTAACTTTGGAACTAGAACTAAACGCCGACACGGGTAAGTTCTAAAGTGCGTCAATAATGGGGTTCCATTATCCTAGTTAAAGACAGGTAACAAACAACGCAAAATGTCATCCATGGTCTCCACTGGGG
The DNA here is from genome assembly GCA_026074375.1 of Tanacetum coccineum. Taxonomy (NCBI): domain Eukaryota; kingdom Viridiplantae; phylum Streptophyta; class Magnoliopsida; order Asterales; family Asteraceae; genus Tanacetum; species Tanacetum coccineum. Next base: position 21,257 of record BQNB010031000.1, read on the forward strand.
GGGAGGTGCTTGGGGGATGTAAAGCAGAATACTACCCAAGAACCTTTTCCAGTTGGTCTCCAACTGGAGCGTTTGAGGTATGGGCACGTAGGTGAGGTCTGCGCGTGTGGGTGTTGGGGGGGGGGGGTCGTTGGGACGTGGACTTTTCTCGTATCGTTAGTGGGTTCTGTGGGGAGGGGGCTATGTTTCTCACTATATGCGCTGACGTCTCTACATAGACATCTAGTTGCAACTACCTAATCAACTTCTAGATGGCTCTAGGGCGAACAAAATCACCTTTGTAGCCTTTGGCTTGTATTCACAGACATTCTCGTACGCAGGGGAGTGTGGTCGTGGTGACAGAGGGAAGCAGGAGCAATACAACATGATTAAGCGATACTCTAGTGCAAAAACTTCAACAGATCGTATATGTGATCTGCTGCTCTCCTCGTGTTCACACTTTTACTAGGCAAGTTACGATGGTTCCGAGTGTGGCTCTGTGGCATAGGTTTGCGAGAGACAGTGGCAGGTTTGGTTCTTGTAGACAGATTCACAGAAACATTAGGCTTCTTGTTTTGTTGCACTGGTGGTTTCTGTGTGGGTCTATTTGAAGTCTTGGGGGGTTCTTGAAAAGTAACTTGCTTTCTCTTAGGCAACGGGGTTGTTTTGACCCAGTTAGCACGTTTGGGTGGTGGAATATACTTAGAACCTAAGTTGTACATTCCAGGAGCAAGCACTTTGGGTGTCTCAGAGGTTGAAGGTCCACTACTTGTTTTACCAGTCACTTGGGCTTTCAGCTTGGTATTTTCTGCAGTTAAGGCACTAAGTTTTTCAGTGTTCGCAGTACGTGAGTGAGTATTCGCCTTTGACAGTTCATCATACCGTCTTTGCAGACTCACGTTTTCTACCTTAAGGCCATCTAGCTGAATCCTAAGGGAGGTAATCGTATCTTTCAACTGAATTCTGTCAGTTTCTAATGCCTGTTGGTCACAACTACCTTCAGTGGAACCTACATTCAACATTCTCGTGATGTTGATCTGAGTTTCTAAATTCCTGATAGTGTCATCTTTCCCTTGAAGCTGTTTTCTTAACTTGTTAATTTCAAAAATTGCATTGGAGGCACTAGAAGTGTCTATGCACTGTTTATAGTTTTGAAATTTAAGTTGTAAATCAATATGGTTCTTTTGTAAATGAGAGTTACGTTTCTCAGATTCAATGACCATCTTTTGTTGTTTTAAAACTTCAGCTTCAAGTTCAAGAACTTTAGTGTGTTCCCTATCGCATGCAGATCTAAGATCTTCGCAAAGGATTTCGAACTCGGGGGCTACAAACAATATCGTGAAGTAAGCACAATAGAGCAGATATTCTTTTTGTCTAAACATTCAGCAATTCAGCAGTCATTTCTTTGATTAAAAGATTTTTTCTCTCTATGGACAGGTTTCTTGTTTATCAAGAACACATTGTTTCCAAACTCCCCTCCTAAGTCCCCATCAAAAATCTGTGTCATTATTCTTTTACTTCTTTGAAAATTGTTTCAATTAGCACAATTCTATTTGTTTTTTTGAAATGGACATAAAATGGTACCAATTTGTTGTCAACAACTGTTTGGACTAGTCAAAACACCATTCGGAAACATAGAGTGGTTTTTGTGTTGTCGTTCATTTATGATACCTTCAAATTGATGAAAAACGCATTAACCTTTTGAAGATTAGCCAGAACTTGACTTGGAGGTGGACGTGTATGAATAAAGGAGTGACAGGACTATCTGGGTTTACTAGTTTTGACTAGCCATTCATTGACAGGTAAGCCCATACGCCTTTTCTCGGACAGTTCCTGACGAGGCACAAACATAAAGAAGCATTTAGCTTCTCATAGAAGCCATTCGCGGGTCGAACATGCCCTGTTTTTTCATTCATCTTTTTCATGCTCACAACTTGGTGAACCAAGACCTCTTCACTATCCCATATACGAACGGGGTGGAGATAGGATTGCAAAAGGTATCAGCATCATACAAAGCAGGTTGAGCATGCTTTGGCCATATAACCAAGACCTAGGTTACGGTACCTAGGAGTTCCATGTGACACCAAAATTCATCGGTTGCCCTTTTGTGGTTTCTTAAAAAGCATAGGAATAGTTAGTGTTGGCTGTTAAAATCTTTTGCAACATATCTCTTGCAACTTTGGTTTAGCATTACTTTAAAAAATATATTCATATAGATAACTATCTGCTAGATCCTTTTCTCAGATAAAAATACTTTTCCTTTCAGATTGGTAAAAATGCAATTGATTTTTCTTTCCTGAAGAGTGTGATTAAGCAAATCGTTTTCTTGCACAAGTTCAGCGTTACGCTTGTTACGCTGAATCACTAGGGCTTGTTCCAGTCTAACTTTGTGTTCAAGATCAAGTTTGACCTTTTGGGTATCTAGACGATATATTTCTTGCTTGCATTGAAGAAGCTCATTTTTTAAGGTCTCGATTTCCAAACATTTTTCTTGGTTAACCTTAGCATGTCCGTCTAGTTGGGTTTGCAAGTCAGTTAAGATGGCAATCATGGAAACTTTATCAGATGTGTCAGCAGATACCTCAGTTGGAACATTTTAGGCTTCGGTGTCAAGAAGATACTGATGATACGGGATCGTATTGTCATCAATCTTAGTCTCAGCATCGGAGTCTAAATGTTCATCCTGGTGCATCTCCTGACTCAACTGATAATCCACATTATCAAAGATTGGATTGTCATTGGAGTATACCTCATTGACTTGACTGTTGGTTGCACTAGTGGATGACAAGTTGGCCATGAAAGCAACAGCAGCATTGGGACCTTCATCCACGTCAGAGTCTATGCATCCTCATGATTGGCTTGAAACATGTTTGTTGTAGTCAGTGCCTGAGGTTGATCATAAGGTGCAGTGCATTCCCATCACATGAATGCTTCAGCTCAGCATCTAACACAACTCCCTTTCTCTTTAGCTTCCATAATCAGAAAGCTTTATCTTTGAAGTACGAGAGTCCATCTTTCTCTTGGGTTTCTCGGACACTACCTAGCAACATGTCCTTCCTCCACTGCAGTTGTGAACATAGAGTCACCTTCTTGCCTCGAGCACCTGTATTCCAACATTAACCTGGAGCCTTCCTCTAACTGGTTCAGTAACCAAAGTGACCATCATGTACCGTAGCATGAGTCCTTGATTGGAGAAGTCCCGAGCTGCTTGTTGTGGGTGGAAACTGCTTTTGGAGAACCACTTAAGAGATTACAATCTGAGTCATAGAGGCCCATCAAGCGTCATTCGGAGACTGAGCAGTAGTTGAGGACTAGGAGTTGAGGTGATGAAAGAGCAAGTGCAGATGTGGATTGTACAACATAGGCCAGGGGATCAACAATACTTGTAGACTGCTCCTGTTTTCTTGAGAGTCTTTGGCATGAGGCTCGTAGGCTTTGAGATGAGTAATAGATCTGAAAACATAATATGTGGGTTGAGATATCCTTGTACGTTTGACATTAGTCACATACTTACCCCAATAGGCTGAAGATTATTGACAAACTTGGTGTTCATCGATGATTTGGAATTTTGAGCTGAGTAATCACATGACATTCACAAGCTTGTTGGAAACGCACAAAGTAAGTCATGAAGTGGACTCGTTTCCAATGGCACGAAAAGCTTTCGTATCTCATCAAACAATCTTCCCTTGTTGTTGAGATTCCTGCCTGAACCTTGCATAAGAAGTTACTAACATGTTTCCAAATCTCCTGACGTGGCTTGTCTGATTGAGTATGTTGAAGATGTGTCGGGGAGACCTTGACTGATGATGATTTACAGCTTGAGTATCAGCCATTGCGTCGAGCTTGTTTTCTTCGTCATTAGAACTCAGAATCAAGCTATTTTCCTCGGTGCGGCACAAAAGTAAGAACCAGTAGGGTGGAGGATCGTGACCATCGTGTGAGGTGAAGGTCCCATTCTGGATGGATTTTCCGTATCAGCTTGCCATTGGGTTTGCCTCGATTGTTACCTGTGTATACAATCTTCCTGATTCGTAAATCATTTTCAACCAACATTGGTGTACGGAGTATACGTACCTCGGCATTTGTTTCTTCATTGGTTTCCATGCATAAGTTTGTACAAATGATCTGATCGCAAGTGATTGATGATTTGTGTTTATGTTTTTGTTGTTGTTTGATTATTTTGTTTGGTTCTTGAGACTTAAAGCTTGTTCGGTGCAAAGAGAGTCCACCCGTTCGATTGTCCTTGGTGGTTGCTCGTTCGATCCTTAAGGAAGTAAACTCGTTCGGTCCAAAGGAGTGTACTCGTTCGATCCTTGAGGAAGTAGGCTCGTTCGGTCCTTGAGGAAGTATACTCGTTCGGTCCTCAAAGGAGTTTGGTTCGATCGGTTGTACCTTGAATGCCACTAGTTCGAGTCTTGAAGAATAAACTCGTTCGATCGTATCTCGTTGAAGCTTGTTCGATCCTAGAAGGTGGACACTGGTTCGATTGTCCTTGTTTTCCCCTCGTTCGGTCCAACCTTGAATTCCACTAGTTCGATCCTCCTAAGAATACACTCGTTCGATCGTATCTCGTTGAAGCTTGTTCGATCCTAGAAGGTGGACACTGATTCGATTGTCCTTGTTTTCCCCTCGTTCGGTCCAACCTTGAATTCTACTAGTTCGATCCTCCTAAGAATACACTCGTTCGGTGCGTGACGACTTGAACTCGTTCGATCCCCACTTCTTTTTTTTTTACTTTTCGAACCAAAAAGAAAGAACAAAAGAAAATCACGAGATCGTTGAATGCTAACAAGATGGTTTGATTGATATTAGATTAAACATAAACCATCTTTGAATCAAGAATCAAAACAACAAACAATTAATCAAAACAAATAAACCCCTTTTTTTTTGAATCAAGATAAAAATAAATAAAATAACAAACCAAATCAATTCATCAATCTTGTAGGCTCTTGATACCAATTGTAGGATCCCTAGATCATTCCATGGATGAATCACAAGATCAATGGCACAAAAGATTAAACATTAAAGAACTTTTGATTGAAGGAAAATAAGAGTGGCTACAAACCCTAAAAGATGAATTCAGGCTCAAACCATGTTTTTAAAAGCGTATTATTTTATGCGAGTTTACCATCACTTTATAGCTATAGAATGCAATTGAAAAGATTATTATCTGTTATTTGTTATGGATGCATGTCATCTTATGTGAAGTTGAATGGGTTTTATAAATTATTGACCTTTTGATGCATTCTTTTGCTTTCAGTGTTGGTTACAAACATTAAGAGTGGAGGAGGCTAGGTTGCAGTTTTATGTGCTGCAAAAGTTCTTGGTCAGTTCAAACCTGTTTGAGTCGACATTACAACACTATCTAGTTTTATTCCTATTCTTAAAATGTGACATTTATATGTAAGTTACAGGTGCACCCATATTGATGCAATTGATAGTGATCCAAAAATATTATGGACGCACATCAGTTGGTGGTAGGGAACGCAAGACTATGCTCTTACATTGCTATTTACTTTAACCAATATAAAGAATTTTACGTAATGAACATGGGCTCACATGCAACAAATTTCTATACTATATCTGCTAATCCTCAATGAACACTAGATCATATATATATTTACGGAGTAGGGATCCAGTGAGAAGTAAATTAAAATAAGAAGTGGTGAGAAGTGACTAAAACCACCATTGAGATGCAACGACTTTCATTAGATGCATTTCTATTCATCTAGATGCACCATTTTGAGTTTCGAAAGTTAATTTGATGTGTAGATAGTGCAAATTGATTTTGGCACATGTAGAGGACCAAAAAACAAGAGGAATCATGAAATGCATCTAATATACGTATATGCATCTAATTAAAAGCTAGAAAACACATTATGATGCATTATAATGCATCTAAGATTATAGAGATGCATCTAATTTAAGTCGGTGCATCTCGGATATGCGGTTATAGTTACTTCTTATCCTTCTTATTCTAAAAAATCTTCTCATTTGATCCTAACTCTATTTTACGACCATATATGTTTTCAGTTCAATAATAACTTCCAAGAAAAAGACATCATAGTCAAGTTTCAACAAGCCAATGGTCAAAGATTGTTGTAAGAATAAAGTTTTTTTAAAAGTGCATGACCATAAACATGTGAAGAGAATTGAACTAATGAGTGAAACAGCTATCTCATGAGAGACAAATGAACATGAATAATTAAACACATGAACAAAAGGGTTTTTTACCATTAAAATCAAGCCTAAACTACAATGTGCTTTTACAACCGACAAAACAAGTTGAGTTTTAAACATAGGTAAAAGTTCAGTTTTTTATCAAAAAATCAAGAATGCAAAAGAATCGAGAATTCAGAAGATCATGTACTTATGTGTTAACTATATAAATAGGTAAAAGAACATCGTATGTGGTAACGGGTCAAATGGGTCAAAAGGTGCAAGGCGCCAAAAGTATATTTTTAATGCTTTAAATCTTCTAAATATTTTATGTGGTTCGGTGGTTCCTAAGTTTATACTATAATTAAAACGATTTGACATTTGTAGGCATATTTAACAAAAAAGTTTAATGTCAATCCAACCAATTATGATTCATAAAAAATATTGCCAGTTTTGATCCATACCCTGAACCCCCCATCTCAAGTATTGAAAACTGATGTATGGCCTACATCGTAATAGGGTCACACTAGTATTGAATGTAAAAAGGCCATCCATCATAAAAAATAGTTGAGCAGTTTGCATTTTTGTTTTGTAATCGGCACTTAATAGTAGACGTTGTGTTAGGATCACATAAATGGACCCGAACAAAGAAGCTTCGGTCACTCGAAGATACAAGACAAAAGTCTAGCTCGAAAGACAATGTTAATTATTGTTTATTATGTATACGGGCCAAGATGTAAAAAGCCCAAAAGAAAGCCCTCAAAGGCAAATCCTAGTTAGTATAAATACACCTAGTTTAGTCAAAATTAGGTTAGCTACTCCATTATTATTTTTCATCTTAAGGGTTTGTAGCAACTCTTATTTTTCTTTCAATCAAAAGTTCTTTAATGTTTAATCTTTCATTGCCATTGATCTTGTGATTTCATCCATGGAATGATCTAGGGATCCTACAATTGGTATCAAGAGCCTACAAGATTGATGTATTGATTTGGTTTGTTTTTTTTCTTTTGATTTTCGAAAAATTAAAAAAAAGGTGGTTCGAAATTTTTTGTTTGATTAATTAGTTGTTTTGATTCTCGATTCATAGATGGTTTATGGTTAATCTAATATCATTCAAACCATCTCGTTAGCAATCAAGATTTGGAGATTATTTTTCTTTCTTTTGGTTCGAAACAATAATCGAACAAAGGGAAAAACAAGCGTCTTGATCGTATTCGTGGTCTTGGATCGTGTAATCATTACTTGTTCGAGCTAATCATAATTTTTGTAGAGATTTCTTGGAGATTAACAAGTAGTTCGTGGTGTTTTCTAGCGAGAAAAAGGACTTTGGATTCGTGGTTTGTGTCAACCGAACGAGTTCAAGCATTTGCCACCGAACTAGCCATTCTCTAGTGGGGTTCGAACGAGTTCAAGTCTTCAACCATTCGAACGAGTGGAAAGTACAAGCCAATCGAACGAGTGGAACGAACAAGCCAATCGAACGAGGGATCGAACAAACCAATCGAACTAGTGGAATTCAAGGTTGGATCGAACGAGTTCAAGTCTTTAAGGATCGAACGAGGTTAGTCTTTGGAAGATCGAACTAGGAGGATCTAACAAGAGTCTTTGGGGATCGAACTAGGAGGATCGAACAAGAGATCTTTGGGAATCGAACTAGGAGGATCGAACAAGAGATCTAGTGGGGATCGAACTAGGAAGATCGAACTAGCAAAACCTTCAAGGACCGAAGTAGCAAATCCTTTGTGGACAGAACAAGCGCGATTTCTCTAGGATCGAACGAGTTGACTTCCGTTGAACCGAACGAGCACACTCCTCAAGGATCGAACTAGCGTTCATTCTGAACCGATCTAACCAATCGAACTAGAGGTTCGAACTAGATTTCTCTTTTTGGATCGAACGAGCAAATATCTTTGAACCGAACGAGTGTTTACTTGGTCAACCGAACTAGACAACCGAACAAGCAATCCCTCTTGAACCAAACAAAATAATCAAACAACAACAAAAACATAAACACAAATCAAACAAATCAACATTCACTTGCGATCCGTTCATTCATACTTAAATTAAAATGGGATCCAATGAAGAAACAAATGCAGCGGGTACCGATACTCGTCCACCTATGTTGGTTGAAAGTGACTACGATTCTTGGAAGATTCGTATACACAGGTACATTCGAGGCAAACCCAATGGCAAGCTGATATGGAAATCTATCCAGAATGGACCTACACCTCACCCTATGATCACTGATCCTCCACCTACTGATTCTACTATTGTGCCTGCACCGAGGAAGAAACTTGATTCTGAATTCAGTGAAGAGGAAAACAAACTTGAGATGGCTGATACTCAAGCTGAAATCATTCTTAGTCAAGGTCTTCCCAGACACATCTTCAACAACCTAAATCAAACAAGCACTGCAAAGGAGATTTGGGATAATGTGGAGTTGCTTATGCAAGGATCAGGTAGGACTCTTCAACAAAGGAAGGAAGATCTGTTTGATGAGTACGAACGCTTTCGTGCTATTGGAAACGAATCAATTCATGACTACTTTGTGCGTTTCCACAAGCTTGTGAATGACATGAAGATTACTCAGCTCAACATTCCAACTCATCAGATGAACACCAAGTTTGTCAACAACCTTCCGGCCTATTGGGGTAAGTATGTGACTAATGTCAAACAGAACATGGATATCTCAACCACACCTTATGTTCAGATCTATACTCATCTCAAAGCCTACGAGCCTCATGCCAAAAAGACTCTCAAGAAACAGGAGCAGTCTACAAGTATTGTTGATCCACTGGCCTATGTTGCTCACACCACATCTGCACCTGCTCTTTCATCACCCTCAACTCCTAGTCCTCAACCTACTGCTCAGTCTCCGAATGACGCTTTGATGGCCACTATGACTCAGATTGCTAATCTCTTAAGTGGTTTCCAAAAGCAGTTTCCACCCACCAACAACCAGCTCCGGACTTCCTCCAACTCAAGGACTCATGCTACGGTGCATGATGGTCACATTGTTACTGAACCAGTTCAGAGGAAGGCTCCAGGTAATGTTGGTAATACAGGTGCTTCGAGGCAAGAAGGTGATATGTTACAACTGCAGAGGAGAAGGACATGTTGCTAGGCAGTGTAAAGAACCCAAGAGAAAGATGGACTCTCAGTACTTCAAAGATAAAGCTTTACTGATGGAAGCTAAAGAGGAAAGGAGATGTTTAAATGGATTGAAGCTGGAAGCAATTCCTCGTGATGTGGAATGCACCGCACTTAGGATCAACTTAGGCACTGACTACAACAAACATGTTTCAAGCCAATCATGAGGATGCATATGACTCAGACGTGGATGAAGGCCCCAATGCTGCTGTCGCTTTCATGGCCAACTTGTCATCCACTAGTGCAACCAACAATCCAGTCAATGAGGTACACTCCAATGACAATCAAATCTTTGATAATGTGGATTATCAGTTGAGTCAGGAGATGCACCAGGAAGAACATTTAGACTCCGATGCTGAGACTGAGATTGATGACAATACGATCCCGTATCATCAGTATCTTCTTGACACCGAAGCCCAAAATGTTCCAACTGAGGTATCTGCTGACACATCTGATAAAGTTTCTATGATTGCCATCTTAACTGACTTGCAAACCCAACTAGACGGACATGCTAAGGTTAACCAAGAAAAATGTTTGGAAATCGAGACCTTAAAAAATGAGCTTCTTCAATGCAAGCAAGAAATATGTCGTCTAGATACCCACAAGGTCAAACTTGATCTTGAAAACAAAGTTAGGACCAGGAACAATCTAGTGATTCAGCGTAACAAGCGTAACGCTGAACTTGTGCAAGAAAACGATTTGCTTAAATCCACTCTTTCAGGAAAAGAAAAATCAATTGCATTTTTACAATCTGAAAAAGAAAAGATTTTATCTGAGAAAAAGGAACTCGCTGATAGTTATCTAGATGAAATAGTTTGTTTAAAAACTGCTAACAAAAGTTCAAGAGACACGTTGGCAAGGATTTCCATGCCAACACAAACTATTCCCGATGTTTCAAAGAAACCTAAAAAGGCAACCAATGACTTGCACAAGGACATCCTAGGCACTCGCAACCCAGGTCTAGGTTATATGGCCAAGCGTGCTCAACCTGTTTTGTATGATGCTGATACCCTTTTGCATCCCACTCACCACCCCGTTAGTATATGGGATAGTGAAGAGGTCTTGGTTCACCAAGTTGTTAGCATGAAAAAGATGAACGAAAAACCAGGGCATGTTCGACCCGAGAATGGCTTCTATGAGAAGCTAAATGCCCTTAAGTTTGTTCCTCAGAAGGAACTATCTGGAGATCAGGCGTATTGGCTTTCTGCCAACGAAATTGCTAGTCAAGCTAGTAAACCAGCCACACCTGCTACTCCTTTTGTTCATAAAAGTCGACCTCCAAGTCAAGTTCTGGCCAGTCTTCAAAAAGTTAATGCTGTTTTTCCTCAATTTGAAGGTATCATAAAAGAAAGAACAACACAAAAACCAGACTATGTTTCTGAATGGTGTTATGATTATGCAAAACAGTTTGTTGAACAACAACTGGTACCATTTTACGACCATTTCAAAAAACATATCCAAGCTGCTAATGATACATTTTTCAAAGAGGTAAAAGAATTTGAACAGATTTTTGATGAATTGGAGGCGGAGTATGAACAATGTGTTCTTGATAACAAGAACCTGACCATAGAGAAGAAAAATCTTTTAATCAGAAATGATTGCTTAATTGCTGAATGTTTAGAAAAAGATATCTGCTCTATTGTGCTTACTTCCGATAGTGTTGTGCCCCCTAGTTCGAATTGCCTTTGCGAAGATCTTAGATCTGCATGCGATAGGGAACACACTAAAGTTCTTGAACTTGAAGCTGAGATTTCAAAACAGAAACAACTAATTACTGAATCTGAAAAACGTTTTGCCTTTCTCGAACAGAATTATGTTAGCTTACAACTTAAATTTCAGAACTATAAACAGTGCATAGACACTTCTAGTGCCTCCAATGCAATTTTTGAAATTAACAAGTTAAGACAACAGCTTCAAGGGAAAGATGACACTATCAGGAATTTAGATGCTCAGATC
>BQNB010031000.1:42500-54363 GCA_026074375.1 Tanacetum coccineum
CATGCCATCGCTTAGTACCGACTCAAAAGACTCTCTATGGGTTCAACAAGCTCCACGTGCGAGGTATGACAAGCTATCAGTGTTTCCTAATCAGTCAGGATTTACAAAAAGGCATGGTCGTCCTAACACTCTTCAACAGAGAAAAGCAGGCAAACATCTTCCTACTGGTTCAAATATATGTAAGAAATTTCTTTGCCTCTACTAACCCCAAAAAAGCCCCCAAATTATTTGCTTTTTGAAATGAAACTCAACTTACAAGATGACGATGATGAGAACCAAATGTCATTCTTTTTTTAGATTACAAGTTGCTCAAAATCCAAGAGGCATTTTTTATCAAACCAATCAAATATGCTCAGGAAACATGAAAAAAGTGGTTATTGACTCCTGCACACCCATTGCACTCAATGGCGTAGCGTCCCAACCTTGATGAAGATATAAGGGAGGAAAGCTAATGATCATACACTATTTCCGTGATGCTGACTATGCAGGATGTCACGACACCACGGAGAAGTACTTTCTGTGTTAAAATCAATTTCTTGGACATTCGACTTTTAGCTGTCATCCAAAAAGCAGAAAAGTACTTCCATCACCACTACAGAGCTGAATACATCGCCCTGAACAGAGATGCTGTGCTCAAATCCTCTGGATGCGTTCTCACTTCGAGACTATTGGATTAGGCGTTAACAAAATTTCCGATGTATTTGTGACAATAAAAGTGCTATTGCTCTACTGCGTAACTAGTCCTTCACACTCGCGCTCCAAGCAATTGATATACGTCATCACTTATCAAAGAGCAAGTTGAAAGAAAGTTGTTGAGTTTATTTTCGTGGAGACAAAATACCAACTACTGGCTGACGTTTTTTACGAAGGCATTACCAAGAGAGCGCTTCGCAAATACACTACTCCCACTGCTTGGAGTTATAACAAAAATGTCACCGAGAGACTCTGAAGGAATACAGGATGAGTCGGTCCCGGTAACCAAGTGTTTCACATTGTATTATTGTGTATATTAAAAAAAAATAATAAATAAAATAAAATAAAGATAAAATAAAATAAAATTAAAAATTTAGATAAATGGCTTGCAGTTATTTCAGACTGTAACCCGGTCTTAACCCCAGAGATTTATGTACGGTCAGTGCATTATTTTTCTATACCGACAAGAAGTTTGTCTAAGCTCCCGAACCTTTTTCTCATAACAACTTGTTTTATAAACATGTTCGGGTTTTTAACCAAATCAAACATTGACAATCGGTCATTTTTTGAGGGAGAAAGTCAGTATACTAAACATCTGTGCAGGTCAAACAGGTTCGTACTGATTGTGTGATTCTAATTGCTGCAAGATTGACAGCGACCAACTGCTTACAATTCAAGACAGATTGCAGTATTCATTCCTGTCTGAGTATTCTAAGTCCTTGTTTCAAATTGCGTCACTGATTTTGTGGCTATTTCAACCTCACCTCATACATTTGAGGGGGGATTGATACATTTAAGTCCATTCTAGATCAAAACCATTCACAAGTTTTCATACTTTGATCGGGGGAGAGAATGTGACTTAAACATGTAAAACGATAATTAATGATTCGAGATACTAAACTGCTAAGTCCTATCCATGCATGTGCTAAACATCTTCTGATTTATCGACGCACATAGTGTAGGGGGAGCAGAAGTGTTATATATCAGAAAATGTCAAGGTACCAAAAGTTTGTGTAAATACAAACACGTACTGATAACTACAAAGAATCTTTTTGTTCATGTTCGTGAAAGTGATCTTAATGGAATGCTGAGGAAAGAGATTTGTTCCACCAGGGTATTCGAATGAATGCTCCAAGAACCTGGTCTTCGGACTGTGCCCACTAGTGAAGTGGATTACCATACAAGTACTTGTACAAATTTGGATTCCCAAGCACTTTCAATCTTACGGGATATATTTTTCAAAACATTCATCAGAAGCATTCCGATCTAAACTTCGTTTGTGCCCCAAACAAATTTTAATAATCACATATGAATGTTTTCAAATCATTTTTTGCCACAGGCCTTCTACAGTACTTAATTGTATTTAAGAAAGTAAAACGCTGAAAAATGAATTATACGGTAATTAGTCACAATATAACAGTACTTGACTCACTCTTTACCATTCTTTAGTAGAAATACTTATAGTGTGTTAGTCTTCTGACATCAGTGGTCTAGAGAACGTCGAACAATTAGGGAATCATATACTTAGGTATTCGAGGCACTAGCTGTCACCTGCCGAAAACCTGTCAAGAAGGTTCTTTTAAATGAATCTATCTGATCACGGAAGGATGCATTAACTCATACTGTAATCATTGATCCTCAAACGGAATCAGAGATAATGTAACCGACCAGATTGAGTAATCGTCATACTCGTCCTTCAAAATATAAAACCTTTGTGTGTTCACAAAATGTTTTTCTAGAACACATTAAGTGGATTTTACATAACAAAATGTTTTTGTTGGTGACTAAATTGTTCTATCATAGCGAATGACGACTCAAAGTTTCCGATGCAAGACATGTGCTCATATCCTTACTCACATATCTGAAGAAATCAAGAAAGTTTACATACAAAGCTTCCGCACAAACTCTGAAAATCAATGTCTTCTTCAAAATGCTAAACATTATGGAGAATAGAAGAAGATACATCATCAAAGCTTTCCAGATTCCAACAGATATGAGCATGTGAGACTAAAGATCAGCGTATGGCAAAGTCAAAGTGAAAGAAGATCACAAAGTAATTCAGAGAAGTAAAGCTTAAACAAGTCAAAGATCAAGATCAAGTCATCACATAAAGTTCTGAAGATCATGATCAAGGTGTTAAAGATTGAATTACCAAAGCACAACAAGTGAAGTACCCTTCAACAACGAGCTAAAGAGATAAGCACGAGTGAGCTAACCTCTCATGACCTCTTCTAGGGGGAGATTGTTAGGTTCACATAAATGGACCCGAACAAAGAAGCTTCGGTCACTCGAAGATTCAAGACAAAAGTCTAGCTCGAAAGACAATGTTAATTAATGTTTATTATGTAAACGGACCAAGATGTAAAAAGCCCAAAAAGAAAGCCCTCAAAGGCAAATCCTAGTTAGTATAAAAATACAACCTAGTTTTTAGGTCAAAATTAGTTAGCTTCTTCCCTCATATTGTTCATCTTAAGGTTTGGGGGGGTGGGGTTTAGCAACTTTTGTGTTTCTTTCAATCAAAAGTTCTTTAATGTTTAATCTTTTGTGCTATTGATCTTGTGATTCATCCATGGAATGATCTAGGGATCCTACAATATATATATATATATAGATATATATATACATGTACATGTATATATATATATATATATATATATATATATATATACGGTGAGGATACAATAAGAAGCCCCTTAAAATAAAAAGGCTAGGAAGCCACCAGATTGCTCTATGTGTCCCCTCATCACCCCCTCCTTTTTTATAACTAGAGGGTATTTTTGACATTTTAACTTGTAGGGTATATAAAGTCTTATTTTCCTCTTTATTTTTTCTATTCTTTCTTCCAGTCACTTTTTTACGTTTTTTTACGTTTCGTCCGTTTTTTTACGTTTTCGTCTGTTTTTTTACATTTTTGTTTGTTTTTTACGTTTTCGTCTGTTTTTTTACGTTTTCGTCAGTTTTTTTACGTTTGTCCGTTTTTTTACGTTGTTGTCAGTTTTTTACGTTTTCAAAAGTTTTTTTACGTGTTCGTCTGATTTTTTACATTTTCGTTAGGGGTGGCAATTCGGTTCGGGTTCGGGTTGGCAGGTTGGCGGGTCAGAAAACCTTAACCCGAACCTGACCCATTTAACCCGTATATATACTTGGGTTGGCGGGTTAAGTAGGTTACACGAGTTGAATAGGTTAAACGGGTTTCGGGTTGACCCATTTAGCCGTTTTATATACAAAAGTTGGCATATTGCACGGGTTAAACAGGTTAAACGAGTTTGCGGGTCGACCCGTTTAAACCATATAACACATGTAATAAAATATAAATAATTTTTTATTTTAGAAAAAAAAAATCTTAAATGGGTTGGTGGGTCAACCCGCTTAATTTATTCCCAATCCGAACATAACCTGTTTAATAAACGGGTCAGATGAGTCGACCCAAACCTGACCCGAAATCTATTAGACTCAACCCGAACCTGTTAATTTTCGTGTCGGTTTCAGGCCGGGTCAGAAATTGCCCTAATTTTCGTTCGTTTTTTACGTTTTCGTCAGTTATTTTACGTTTTCGTTTCTTTTTAACGTTTTCGCCCCTTTTTTAGCGTTTTCGTCAGTTACTTTACGTTTTCGTCTGTTTTTTTACGTTTCCTCCGTTATTTTACGTTTTCATCAGTTTTTTTACGTTTTCGTCCGTTTTTTACGTTTTCGTCAGTTATTTTAAGTTTTCGTATGTTTTTTTACGTTTTCGTCAGTTTTTTTACGTTTCGTCCATTTTTTTTACATTTTTGTCAGTTTTTTACGCTTTCGTCAATTTTTTACGTGTTCGTCTGATTTTTTACATTTTCGTATGTTTTTTTACATTTTCGTATGTTTTTTTACGTTTTCGTATTTTTTTACGTTTTCGTCAATTTTTTACGTTTCGTCTGTTTTTTACGTTTTTATCAGTTTTTTTACGTGTTCGTCTGATTTTTACGTTTTCGTCCGCTTTTTATGTTTTCGTCTGTTTTTTACGTTTTCGTTAGTTTTTTACATTTTCGTCAGTTTTTTTAAGTTTTCGTCCGTTTTTTACGTTTTTGTTCGTTTTTTAACGTTTTCGTCAATTATTTTACGTTTTCGTCAGTTTTTTTACCTTTTGGTCAGTTTTTTACGTTTTCGTCCATTTTTACCGTTTCGTCCGTATTTACGTTTTCCGTCTGTTTTTTTTTTTTTACGTTTTCGTCTGTTTTTTTTTTTACGTCCTCCATTTTTACCGTTTTCGTACGTTTTTTAAACGTTTTCGTCAGTTATTTTTACCGTTTTCCGTCTTTTTTTTTTTTACGATTTCGACCAATTTTTTACGTTTCGTCCGTTTTTTACATTTTCTTCTGTTTTTTACGTTTTCGTCCGTTTTTTACGTTTTTGTCTGTTTTTTAAGGTTTTCGTCTATTTTCTACTTTTTCGCCTGCTTTCTTACGTTTTTGTCAGTTTTTTTACGTGTTTGTCAGATTTGTTTACATGAATAAGTAAACTTTGCTGCATAACATTGTAAATTTTACTGCATCACAGTGTACAATTTACTGCATTAAATTGTATATTTCACTTCATCAGTGTAAATTTTACTGCACTAAATTATATATTTTATGCATCGCATTGTAAATTTAACTGCATTAAATTGTATATTTTACTACATACTTCATTAAAATTGTATATTTTACTGCATCATAGTGCAAATTTTAATGCATAAATTATACTGCATTAAATTGTATATTTTATTGCATCACAGTGTAAATTTTACTACATTAATATGTATATTTTGCTGCATCAGATTGTAAATTTTACTGCATCACAATATAAAATTTAGTGCATTGATTGTATATTTAATGCATCGCAGTGTAAATTTTACTGCATTAAATTGTGTATATCACATTAGAAATTTTACTGCATTAAATTGTATATTTTACTGCATCACGTTATAAATGTGAATGCATTAAATTGTATATTTTACATTGAATTGTATATTTTACTGCATCAGTTGTAAATTTTACTTTTACTGCATCACAGTGTAAAGTTTACTGCATTAAATTGTATATTTTACTTATCAGTGTAAATTTTACTGCATTAAATTGTATATTTTTCTGCATCACATTATAAATTTTACTACTATTAATTGTATATTTTACTACATCACTTTGTAAATTTTACTGCATTAAAATTGTATATTTTACTGCATCTTAGTGCAAATTTTACTGCATCACAATGTAAATTTTACTACATTAATAAGTAAACTTTACTACATCAGATTAATAATTTTACTACAACACAGTGTAAATTTTACTGCATTAAATTGTATATTTTTCTGTATCACATTGTAAATTTAACTACATTAAATTGTATATTTTACTACATACTGAATTAAAATTGTATATTTTACTGCATCATAGTGTAAAGTTTACTGCATAAAATTATACTGCATTTAATTATATATTTTATTGCATCACAGTGTAAATTTTAGTACATTAATATGTATATTTTACTGTATCGGATTAGAAATTTTACTACATCACAATGTAAATTTTACTGCATTAATTGTATATTTTAATGCATCACAATGTAAATTTTAATGCATTAAATTATATATTTTACTGCATCATATTATAAATTTTAATGCATTAAATTGTATATTTTACTGCATCACAATGTAAATTTTACTGCATTAAATTGTATATTTGACTAGTATCACATTATTAATTTTACTACATTGAATTGTATATTTTACTGCATCAATTATAAATTTTACTGCATTAAATTGTATATTTTACTGCATCACAGTGTATAATTTACTACATTAAATTATATATTTTATTTCATCAGTGTAAATTTTTCTGCATTAAATTGTATATATTTTTCTGCATCACATTGTAAATTTTACTACAATAAATTGTACTACCTCCGTCTCACATTAAGTGTCTACTTTGACTTTTTCAAGTTTTTTTTCTTCATCTTTGACCTTAATTATTTCTTTTTATGCTATATGTTACTTGATGCAAAATATATGAATTGATAGAGTTTTGAATGTATTATTCATTGGTATAATTTTCATTAAGTATTATATAACACAAACACAAATATTTACGGTCAAAGTTGATGAAAAAAGACCTCAAAAAGTCAAACTGGACACTTAATATGGGACGGAGGGAGTATATTTTACTACATCACTTTGTAAATTTTACTGCATTAAAATTGTATATTTTACTGCATCTTGGTGCAAATTTTACTACATTAAATTATACTGCATTAAATTGTATATTTTATTGCATCACATTGTAAATTTTACTACATTAGTACGTAAACTTTACTGCATCAGATTGTAAATTTTACTACATCACAATGTAAATTTTACTGCATAAATTGTATATTTTAATGCATGACAGTGTAAATTTTACTGCATTAAATTGTATATTTTTCTGCATCACATTATAAATTTAACTACATTAAATTGTATATTTTACTACATACTGCATTAAAATTGTATATTTTACTGCATCATAGTGCAAATTTTACTGCATTAAATTGTATATTTTATTGCATCACAATGTAAATTTTAGTACATTAATATGTATATTTTACTGCATCAGATTATAAATTTTACTACATCACAGTGTAAATTTTACTGCATTAATTGTATATTTTTATGCATCACAGTGTAAATTTTACTGCATTAAATTGTGTATTTTACTAGCATCACATTGTATATTTACTGCATTAAATTGTATATTTTACTGCATCACATTGTAAATTTTAATGCATTAAATTGTATATTTTACTGCATCACAGTGTAAATTTTACTGCATTAAATAGTATATTTTAATGCATCACAGTGTAAATTAGACTGCATTAAATTGTATATTTTACTAGCATCAATTGTAAATTTTACTGCATTAAATTGTATATTTTACTGCATCACAGTGTAAATTTTACTGCATCACATTGTAAATTTTACTGCATTAAACTGTATATTTTACTGCATCAAATTGTAAATTTTACTGCTTCACGGTCTAAATTTTACTGCATTAAATTGTATATTTTACTTCATCAGAGTAAATTTTACTGCATTAAATTGTATATTTTACTACATCACATCGTAAATTTTACTGCATTAAAAATCTTCTGCATTATAATATTATTTTAATGGTTGACTCGCGCATACCAACCTTAAACCGTTTTAAATCCTAAGGCGAGGAAGAAGAAAATTTTCCTTTTAACAAACCTGGTGGCAAAATCATCTAACACATCACAATGTATAAATTCAGTGCATCATCATCAATTGCATCGGAATGAATAATCTACTACATTAGAATGTGTAAATCTACTGCATCACAATGTTATAAATTTACTGCATCACAATGTATAAAATCTACTGCATCACCAATGTGTAAACTATTGCATCACAATGTATAAATCTAATGAAACACAATGCAAAAATCTACTGCATCACATTGTTATTTTACTGCATCATGATGCACTAAGCAATAACACCATGATGCGATAACTATGATGCATTAAAGGTGAATAACAAAAATAATGAGGATACTTCATGAACAATGAGACTCAATTAAATTGATTTTAGTAATGAATGTTATATGTTTTACAACTGAAAGCATGTATTATAAGTAATGATTTAATATACACTGCATCAGAATGTTGGTTTTTTGCATCATAGTTATTTGTTACTACATCACTATTTAAAGCATCATATTGTTTATAGTTTAATTCAATTGTGATTCATCATGTTTACATAATATGATGATGCAATAGTTATTTACAATGTGATGCACAAAGTCTAATTCAAAATCAGTGTATCACAGTTTATAATTTATTAAAACCTTTTATTTAAATAGATGCCCTAAAGTACCTCAAACAGATGCACTAAAATGCATACTTATCGAAAAAAAGGTGAAAAAAAATTCGAAAAAAAAAGTTTGTGAAAAGAAATTTTCGAAATTTTTTTTCAAAAAAAATATTCGAAAAAAAATTTCGAAAAAATTTGTTATTTAAATTTTCGGATTTTTGTTTTAAATTTTCAAAAAAAAATTAAAATTTTCGGAAATTTTTCAAAAAAAGAATTCCGAAATATTTTTTTCAAAATTTTTAAATTTTCGAACTTTTTTTCAAATTTCCAGTTTGAAAAATATTGATTTTTTGAAATTTTTCCAAATTTTCGAATTTTTTTCAAAATTTTGAACTTTTTTTCAAATTTTCAAAAAAAATATATCGATTTGTTTTTCAAATTTTCAAACTTTTTTTCAAATAATCGAATTGAAAAATATCGATATTTTTTTTCAACTTTTCAAACTTTTTTCCAATTTTCGAACTTTTTTTCATATTTTCAAACTTTTTTTTCAAGTTTTTGAACCTTTTTTCAAAATCTAAAAAAAAAGCATCGATTTTTTTTTCAGCTTTTTGAACTTTTTTAACATTTTCGAAATTTTTTCAAATTTTCGAATTTTTTTTCAAAAATTTCTAATTTTTTTTCAAATTTTCAAAAAAATATTGATTTTTTTCGAAATAACATTTATATCGATTTTTTCAAAAAAAAATTTTAATTTTCGAATTCTTTTTTTAAATTTGTGAATTTTCGGAAAAAAAAAATTGGAATTTTTTTTTAAATTTCCGGATTTTTTTTTCAAACTTTTGATTTTTTTTAATTTTAATATGTGTTTATGTAATTGTTTGTGTATTTAATTATGTGTGTGAAACGGTTATAGATTGTGTGTGAGAGACGATACAAAATATAGATATTAAATAAATAAGAGTAAAATGACAAAAACACCCTTGTAGTTATAAAAAATGAGAGGTTGAGATGGGACACATGGCGCGATCTCATGTCTTCCTATCCTTCTCATTTTAAGACCCCTTCTCATTATATCCCTTATATATATATATATATATATATATAGTTACGTAACCCGCCCGACGGGCGGGTTTGTTTCGGATTTCTTTTTTTTAAGTTTAAGTGTGTAACGCTTGGATTTTTATTACAACGTGGTGGTTTTTTTTAAGTTTTAGACGGTTTGAGAGTATTTGTTGTTTTGCTCAGATGAACTGTTTACTAAGTGGATAACCCGGCCGACAGCTAATAGTTATGTTTTTTTTGTTTATGAATACGTCTAGGTTAGAAATGTATAATTTTTAATATGAAAGTTTATTTGCATTGGGGTACAAATTTACACTATTTATGTATTTAAGTTGTATATTTATTGTAAAAAATTAAATAATAAACGTCAATGCATGTTGGTGTTTTGTTCAGTAATCGATTTGGCTTTAGCGTACTTTTTTGATATCACATATGTATATTTAATATCCATCCGAAAGCAATTTCCAGATATCCGTAGCCTGAAAACGACATAATTATTCAAATAAGTAGAATCCATTATGATAGAGACAATGTCGTTCTACTTGTGCAGTTTATTCAAAGCATAAACCATTATATACATGTTACAGAATAAACATTAATATGATAAGCAATATTAACACAGTTTTATCGTTTGGGTTTTGAGAAAAAGGAGGCATGCCTTTTTTTTACTAACATAGTGAGTGATTACCAAAATAATATAAATTATCTTTGGCCACCTTGACACAAATCAACGTCAAGTAAATTATACAAAACCAAATATCAAAATCACCTATTAAACTAAGCAACATAACTTGGTGTAGATGGTTATCAAATTATTATAAAATTTTATCACAAATTTGAACAATACCTTTTGTAGACAACCTGCAAAATCATTACGTAGACTAAAATAACAAAACAAAAAATTATAATGAGTTTTAAAGAGACATACCCGTGGTTGCTGGGACAAACAAAAAATTCAATGGAAAACGACCAACCTGCAAAATTATTATAAGTTCTAAAGAGACATAATTTACCTGTGGATTTAGGATTCATTAACAAATATAAATGTAAAATATAACTTGTGAAAGTAACCAAGTAGAATTTGGTACACACAGTCCGAATGTCAGGCAACCTAAGTGATTTAAAAATAAGAACCTCAAATAAGATCAAGTGGAAATATGAGCCTTCATAAGTGTGTTTAAAAAAAGACAATTCAAGTTTGGAATTCGAGTAGTTCTTTTCTTTTTCGTGCTACAACTTTCTCACCTATGAAAAGGCTGGCGCAAGATCTTGTTGCTTGTTTTATGACCCGTTGGATTAAGCACATGACCAAAGATCTTTTCTCTTGCTTCTACCACTCCTGTAACAGCTGCTGCAGCCACCAAACTTCTTAGCGCCATCTCTAAAGGAACATGAAAAAACCGCACTTTCAGCTTCTAGTATCTAGATTATTATCCGACAATATAATATCAGACTAATTTAAGACGAAGGCCAAGAAAGAATATCCTATTTATATAACATACCTAACCACAAGCTTCACACGCAAAACACTATGTTGCATTTTTGTTTATATTTCCAACGTGCAGCGACACTAAAGAATATCAGGCCAAAAAAAGAAATAAGCCAACTACAGACACTGAAATTTTCACTAAAAGTGCTATTTTGTCTCTGATATCATTAGAGAGAAACAACTTGCTAACCTTGACAATATTGATCCCGTCATTCAAAATTTTAAGCTTCTTATTACTCGACCAAGAACGCTAATTATTTTACCTAATTATTTAGTATCTTTTATTACCTAATTATTTAGTATCTTTTATTACCTAATTATTTTATTATACTAATGTAATAAGTTATTAGTGGGTTTATCTGATAAAGAATTTATAGTTCAAGGAGATGGTTCGGTTCAGATTGGTTATTCTCGAAAACCTTATGCGAACTAAAAACAACAGTCTTTTATTCTCTTAAAAACCAAATCGTCTGTTTTTGCTTAGGGTCACTTATACAGTAGATTGCTAATTCAGTTATTTTGGTTTTAGGTCCCGCTCACCCACTGTTAGATACGGATTAACATACATACATCTTTTTGTCGATACAAGACATAGGATTCACACCCGTCTTAATTACTTTCAACGTTTCCTTGTTTTTGATATTATGATTTAACTACTACATATGAACCACTCCTATATCTCCTTATTTAACCTTTTTCTTCTTCCCTTCAGCCTCATCCTCTGCAATTCAATCCAATGTCAACCATTGTGTAAACAAAAAAAAGGTTTACATAGAATTGACTTTGAAAGTAAACCCAACATT
>BQNB010031001.1:0-43212 GCA_026074375.1 Tanacetum coccineum
ATAAACATTTCTTTTAATTGTAGAAAATATTTTTGTAATGTTTATAAAAATATTTACAACATTTTATAAAAGTGTGAGGTTTAATAAAAATTTCCTTTGATCAATAAATGCATTAAGCATTTATATATTCATACCTTGAAGTGATATAATTTTCAAAATGAAAATTTACTACTAATTACTTGTTTACGTTTAATTTTACATTGAACGTTTTTATATTTTGTGATTATCAAAACGTAAAGATGTGAAAAATATTAATAATGTTTTTTAGGCATTATATTTTATTAACAGAAACAAATAAATCTTCCTAACTTTTATAATTATCTTCTTTAATCTTCCATCATTTGAAGAATTCTTCCTTTGTCTTTTAAGTCCTTCATCTTTCATATGTTTTGTCTTATCAACTCAAATATAATTCCTAACACTTCGTAAACTTTGTAAGAAAAGGTTTTAATTGTATAGAAATTTTGAACGAAAGGCTTTGAGTCATCCATATTGGTACCATCTCCGGAACACAAACATTAGGGTGGTCTGTTACTACGGTGACGTGAAGAACTCATCCTGAGGGTATCACTTTTTCATAAATCCTATTGTCCTATTTGTAGTCTCTAAGGTCTTAATTGTATGAGAAGCCACTAATTGCGGCTACGCTGGTCAGTGAGTTGTTCTTAGTATAACTAAGGATATAATCCAATTCGTCGGTTTAAAATGCAGTGTATTCAGAACTTTCTAACAAGTGAGTAGTGTGGGGGAGATAGGGCATGTGATAACCGTGACGTAATAGCATAGGGCAACAACTAAATAGTTGTGTACCCAAATTAGTATATAAAGAAAGTATTTCAAAGTAGTGTTCTCAAAATAGTGTATCCCAAATAGTATAACCAAGATAACATATCCCAAATAACGTATTCAACATTGGTCGTCCGACAACTCAATGTTGGGACGTATCCGAAATATTGTTTAGTATAGTAATCGAAATAGAAATTACTAGCATAGACCTGCTTGCATAAGTAAGCAGCAGCAAAGTATGAGTATGCATGGTGACATATAGAGCATTGCAAGGCAAGCATGTCAGCCAAGTATTAGTGATAATGATCATGTAGTAGTAAGGCCATACGTAGAGCTTGCAAGGAAAATATGCAAGATAAGCATGGGCAATAGAAATAGGGCAAGCATTCAAGGCATTATGTAATGCAATCAAGGCAACATGCAAGTCAATAGGCAATCAACGATGATTCAGGTTTTAGCACTCGCAAAGAATTTCATGTAGGAGTATAAAGTAAAACTACGCGTATGCAACATGTACGTTTATGGCCAAGTCATTTTCAGGTGATCTTAGAATTTCATGTCCTCCTTCCTCTAACATAACTTAAGGAAACCACCCCCATCATTTCGTAATCCTTCATGAATTAGGCATAGTTGATCAAGCTATGTGTACTTTAGGAAAAACTAAGAAATGCTCGGGCTGGTCGACTTTCGTCATGTTCTAGGTTTTATGAAAACTTTAGTTGGTTATAGTTGCGTTTTTATTTTAGAAAAACAGGCATTCTCTATAACCTTAGCTCTGGATATCAATCTGTCACATCCCGCTAAGAGCGGAAACACGGGATGCGACGTTATGATTTCATCGCACAAGATACAAGATGTACCATACATTGTTACAAGAATTTAGATTTACAAACATTCAGAAAATACAGTTTTAAGTGGTTGAAAACCCTTGTCTTTAGACACATCCCGGTAGTAGAGGTCTTTGATTATCATATACCTTCCGTTAATAAATGTTGATCACACCTGAAAATGATACTCGAAAGGTCAACATAAAGTTGGTGAGCTCGTAGGTTTAGAAGTAAACCCAGTTGCTGTGCTAGAATTTAAGTAGTGGATAATTGTGCAATATGAAAGCAGAATACATGCAATAGAATTTGAATCCAATATAGCAATCCCATGCTATCATAGCATTTCAATAGAATCATATCATTACAATAGAATCATAGCATTTCAATAGAATCATAGCATTTGAATCATACCAACCATTCCAAGGGTCTGAGCGCTTTTTGTCCTCACACTAAGGCTACCAGCTGGAAGAACTAGGTCGGCAAATGTTGTCTTGCATAGAGGTTCACATGGACGTATGCACAAAATGATTAGTTTCCGCAGTTGTGTTCCATAGTCCTCATGACATTTCACATGCAAATCATAGGCACATAGCCATTGTTAAAAGAAAAGAAGTTTTGCACGGATGAAAAAACCATTGAAAGATTTGAGTATCATTTTCCCCAACGGAAAGTGGTTTAAAAGTGGGCTGATGAGCACTCACCTTAACAAAAGGTAATAAAGTAGCAGATAATATGATGGTTCAAACAACGGTGTACACGGTTCCTGAACATGACCTAACAATTCGGTTGACTTAGAATATATATTTGACATGTGTACTAAATTGTGCCATAGGAGTTTTGAAAACGTTTCGTATTACTGCTTTTAGTAGTATTGGTTGTGTAGTGGTTGGTGATTTAGACTCGAAGAAAATATGTCAAAGTATGTATATTAGGTATAATACACTTATACTATTTTAAAGAAAATAGGGACAAGTAAATAACAAGCAAGAATTTGATATAGATAATAAGTAATTATGTTCCCGGTAATTCCGTACGTAATCTCAAGTTTCTATTTAAATATATTAGTTTTAAGGTACACTCGTCTTTAATTACACGTTACATTTTCGATAAGTTTTATAATTTATAAAATTATAAAATTTATTTTTTGTCTTTTAGTCGATTTATTAAAATAATAATATTTTATTATTTCGTCTTTTGTCGGATTTTTAAGAAAGTATAGATTTTGTAAAATATTCTAAGTATAATATTTTTATAAAATTTCGGCATGACCCGTTCGTTTATAAAATATTTTCCAAGGTTTTTAAACCTAATTTTCCAAACACTTTTCCTCAAATAAGCCAATTTCGACAAAATTCCCAAAATCTATATTTTGTAATGTTTATCAAGACGCATTTTTTCAAACGACTGTCTAATGTGTGTATATATATATATATATAATACTATGTCTATATATATTTAGAGTTGGGATGGGGGGAAGGCGGGCTGATCCAATGAGAAGTAATTAAAATTGAAAGTGGATGAGAAGTGACTAAAACCACACATTTGAGATGCAACGACTTGCATTAGATGCATTTTTACTCATTTAGATGCACCATTTTGAGTTTCGAACGTTAATTCGATGCGTAGATGGTGCAAATGGATTTTCATGATTTTAGCACATGCAGAAGAACAAAAAACAAGAGAAAAAATGAAATGTATCTAATATACGTATATGCATCTAATTAAAAGCTAGAAAACACATTATGATGCGTTATAATGCATCGAGATTTATAGAGATGCATCTAATTTAAGTCAGTGCATCTCGGATCTTGCGGTATGGTTATAGTTACTTCTTATCCTTCTTATTTAAAAAAAACTTCTTATTTGAATCCTCCTAACTAGTATATATATATTATATATCATATATATTTTTAATATATATATATATATATTATATATTATCCTATATATATACACACACACACACACACACAATATATATATATATATATTTTTATATTATTATATATATTATATTATAAAGTATGTATTACTTTCAAAAGTCCATTTTAAACATGTAAAACGACTAGTTTTTGCTTATTGGGCCTTAAGTGGTCCAAAACGTTATTATTAGGTTTTAAATCTGATTTTAGCCAACTATCAAGCTCATTAATAAATATCAGTTCGAGAAATAAGCCACAACATAAGCCAAGGCTCACGGACCAAGACTAAGTTATGGTTTGGCTTAGCTTATTGGGTCGTGGCCTCTTAAGCCCAAAATAAGCTATCCGGAGCTTATTTTTAAACCATTTTCCAAACGACTAATCCAACCCTTTTAGCTTAATAAAGTACAATTCGATCAAAAAATCCGTTTCAACGCTCAAAAATCACTAGTTTTTCACTTATTGGGCCTTAAGGCCCAATAGTAGTCCAAAATCGTACTTTTTAGTTCTTAAACCCTAATTAGTCTGAAATATCAATTTAAACACACATTAGGAGTAAACAAAAAGTAAGCCGAATCAAGAACACCATAACTAAGCCGAAGCTTAATGGGCCTCAATTTGGGCCGTGGCCTATAAAGGACCAAACAAGCACTTTAGAAAATATTCCAAGTCCGAAATCGAAAATCGAGTTATAAGATACGCGATTAAGAATTTCTAGTATTCAAATAAGCCAAACGATAAGTCGTGAAAATAAGTCGAACCACAAAAGAGTCCACAATAAGCCGTGGCTTATTGGGCCTTTTGGGCCGTAGGTTTATAAGGCTAAAACCAAATATATAGCTTATTAAATAATCCAATAAGCTATAAGTTGTTTTAGTTCTTGAAATAAGCCACCATAAGCTATAAAAATATGACATAAATAGGTAATAACCAAAATCACTCTTCCTTTGTTCCTTTTTATATCCGATACCAAATAAGCCCATGAATAAGCCGTACGAGCTTATTTACAGCAGAAAATAGAAATAAGCTACTAAGTATATAAATGTTATTCAACCATCACAACCAAAATTAATAAGTGGTCTTTTCCCCTATCTCATTTCCTGAGTTCGAACCTAACAAACGCCCCTTTTAGACTTTTTATAACTTTTTCACTTTTGATTTTTAGAAAACAACTTGTATAACTAACATATATGCATCATAAGACATTCAAACGTAAAAAATATTTGAAATAAGATGACTTACAAAAAGAGGGTTTTAAAGATGAGATTAACATGAAACCGACAACCCAAACGTTGTTTTTATGAAACCCTGACTATTAGAATCAACCCGGAAATGTTTAAACCTTCATGTTCTTGATCAAAAATCAAAAATATATTGTGTGTGTATGTGTGTGTTTTCGGAAGAGCAAGGTTTAATATGGACATTAGACGAACGTGTCGAAACGCGTTGTTTGACATTTTAAGGCTTTTGCGGGACAAACCTCCTGGAACTTGATCAAATAGAGATATAAGCATTTAAATGAAATAATTCTAAGAATAAAAGAACTATAAAATGCTTAAAAAAATTGACTACCGTTCACCCAGTCACTGATCCTGCCGGATACAGTAGAAGTCAATAAAATTAAGAATCTGATTGAACATTCGAAAATTTACGTTTTATGCAAACGTTATCATGATATATGAAATAACTTAATAAATAAGTTTATTAAAATAATCCAAGGTATATAGACGTGATTTGACTTATTGTCGTGCCGATACGCGCTGCGTGACATTTTTCATTGTGCGCGGGAAAGATTCTTGGTAAGTGCTTGTATGTTACCGTAGTCGTTTAGAAAATAGAAATTTGAATCAAAAGTGATTCGTTCATATAGAAATTTGATATTTGACAGTCGGTTAAACTGTAACTGTTTCGCGAAAATAAAAGTCAACAAAAATCATCTGTGAGCTATTGTCATAGAATTTTGATGGAATCATAGTATGTGTATATGTAGTCATGGTATTTTAAAATACAATGACCAAGGAAAAATCACCGGCTATCACAGTTAGCGCGTGTATATTAATGTCACATCCCATCAGCGGCGGAAGCACGGGAATGCAACATAATGATCAATCATAACACGAGATACATAATAGAGGAAACTAAAATGCATAAATAAAAGTGTCATGATGACCATCAACCTCAAAACAACCTTGAGTGATGTCCCATCCAAGAACACAGCACATAGTCGCCAATTATTACAACCATAAGCCCACGCAGAGGTCCATACTAGCTTAGTTTCAATCCTTAAGAAAACAAATCCATAACATTCATCAAATGAAAGACTTCTCAAACAAGATTCCTACATGATTATCTAAAAGTCTACTAAATGCACCACAACCTTAACGATCATTAACTTCACCTGAAAATGATACTCGAAAACGTTAACAATAATGTTGGTGAGCTCGTAGGTTTGACCTTAAACCCAGTTGTTATGCCAATCATTTAAACAGTGGATAATAGTGCTATATGACAGTGAATATATGAAAACAAATCCATGACTTAGCATCTCCGCTAATCATGTACGATGACCTAGCATCCCCGCTAGTCACCAAACCAGCATATACCAATGCTCTTAGAGCCACAACTCTGATATGTCACTTACGCACCTAAAGGGCCTACCAGCTGGAGCACTAGATTAGGGCAGGACCTCACACATACTAGGGTATGCGTACCCCGCCGATCCAATAACCACACAAATACTAGGATAGGCGTACCCCTCCGATCTAATAACCACACAGATACTGGGATAGGAGTACCCCTCCGATCCAAACAATCATGTAACATATAATATTCACATAGCAGTCATAAGCACATAAATTGTCCCAAAACAAAACCACATTTCTCACAGATCAGAAAATATTTCAAAACATATTTGAGTATCATTTTCCCCCAACAGAAAAGATTTAAAAAGTGGGGCTACGAGAACTCACCTCAAGCAACCGTCTCCAATAGTAAACTCAAATCATAAGCAAATGCAACGACGTCTGCACATGACCTAATCCAGTTAATGTCCTATTTTAATAATTTATTACCAAAATAGTTTTCTGGTATGATGCATAGAGGTTAGTGCTTGTAGTACGGTTATCTTAAACGTTTTAGTGGTGTGATGGTTGACGACTTAACTTCAAATGATACTATATCTCAATTAATATCTTAGTATAATATACTTATACTATCCAAGAAGAATAGTTGAGTAATATAAGGTAATAAATACTTATAAATATACTTCGATATGTCCATTCGGCATACTTAGTTACTATAAATCTACTATTAATACTATACAAAATGAAACGTTTATTTATGTTAAACATTTTGAGAAGTTTCGGAAAAATGTACTTTTTCGTCCTTTAGTCGACTTATTAAAATAATAAAATAAAAATATTTTATTATTATTTTCAAAATTAATTATTAAGTAAAAATTCTAAGTATAGACTTTTTACGAATTTTTGACATGACCCGTACGTTTATAGGACGTTTCTCAAGGTTTTTAAAACTTAAATTCAACCACTTTTCACAATCTCGACGCTTTTCGACAAAAACCTCAAAATCACAATTCGCCATGCTTATTAAATCACCCTTCCCAAAACAACTTTCAATAACACTTCGCGAGTATATTTCACTTCCCAAAAGCCCGCCAAAACACTCAAAATGACTACTAGATAAAGCTTGTTGGGCTTGAAGGCCCAATAAGGGTCCATTAATATCTTTATGTATCCAAAATACGTTCTAAGCCCAAAACCACGGCCCATTAGTATACATAGCTTAAATCAATAAGTAAGGAAGTAATTCGGGCTACAATAAGCCATCAAATAAGCCACGGCTTATTGATGCTTATTGAGCCGTAAGCCCATACACTTCAAAATATATATATTAAGCTTAAAAATAGGCTAACAAGCTACGTATCGTATTTGGTTATCACCATAAGCTATAATAATAGTCTACAAAATACGACATACTAGAGTAATAACCAAAAACACTTTCTTTGTGTTACCCCAAATTTTTGAGAGCTAATAATCTCAAAATAAGCCATTCAAACCTATAAATAAGCCATATACAAAATAAGCTACATAGCAAATACATGTTTTTCAATCATTACGACCACAATATCAAAACTAACAAAACCTTATATATTTTCTATTCCATTCGAACCCAAAACCGAACCCTATATAACCATTTATAAACTTTTCGCTTTCGATTTTAAATGATCGGGCCGTAAAACTAACATCTATGCATCACTAACAACCCAAAAGTAAAATTTAAATTTGAAAGACTTACAAGAATGGTTTTCAATATATAGTTTGACCCGAACCAGACAACCCAAACGTTGTTTAAATGTTAACCTGTGCACTAGAATCAACCCGAAAGTACCCAAACTCTCATGTTTTTTTTTATCAAAGTTTGAAAATAAAGTGTGTGTGTGTTTGAGTGTTTGGCCGAAACCAAGAGAGAAAAAGAGAAAAGAAAATTTTGATCATATGATAAAAATGCAAAGTGTGTGTTTTAGATGAATACAAAAAGACTATGTACCATGCAAAGGACCAAGTTTCCTAGAAAATGGTCATCTTGTCTCTCTTGTGGTTTGAACCGGCCATAGGGAATCCAAAGGGGGTTCGGGGACTTCTTTTCATTTTGGGTTCACTTAAATCTCAAAAACCGTGCTCGTAAAATATTTCCAGAAGTCACTTAGCATTTTTATTCATCTTAAAAATAATTTTCCAATAACTTAGAGTATTTGCTTGACATATTTCCACGTTTTATTTCCCAAAAACTCATTCTAGACATTATCAGACGTATCGGGACTCGTTTTTAGCATTTTTCAAAAATTCACAGGTCAACCACCCGGAACATTCATAACATAATAATACCCTCAAAAAGAGATTATTATTCACAATAAACCATAAAACAATTTATATTCCATAAACTCACCACCGTCAACACGGTACAAATTCTGAATAAACTTAGCATCAACTCGGATCTCATCCAAAGGTACTTGCAGTGTTATATCAGCCAAACACTTCTTAAGGTTCGACACATGGAACGTGTCATGTAAACCATTAAACTCCTTAGGCAAATCTAACCGATAGGCCACTGGACCTACCTTCTCAATAATCTCAAAAGGTCTAACAAACCTAGGTGCTAGTTTTCCCTTCTTCCCAAAGTGTACCACACCTTTCCAAGGCGACACTTTGAGCAAGACATAATCACCCACACTAAACTCTAAAGGCTTCCTCTTTTTATTAGCATAACATTTTTGACGATCACGCGCAACCTTAAGTCTATCCTTAATATGCGAGATCTCTTAGTAGTCTCTTGCACTAACTCAGGTCCTATCAACTCGCATTCTCCAACCTCAACCCACATAATCGAGGAACGACACTTTCTACCATACAAAGCCTCAAATGGTACACACCTCACACTAGAGTGATAACTATTGTTATACGAAAACTCAACTAATGGAAGATGAACATCCCAACTTCCTCCGAAGTCTAGGACGCATGCCTTAAGCATGTCTTCTAAAGTCTGAATTGTATGCTCACTCTGATCATCAATCTGAGGGTGGTAAGCTGTACTTATGTCTAACCGGGTTCCTAATGCCTCTTGCATTGACTGCTAAAATCTCGATGTAAAACGACTATCACGATTAGATATGATCGAGATTGGCATACTGTGCCTAGCAACAATCTCATTTAGGTACAACCTAGCCAATCTATCCATCTTATAATCCTCACGCATAGATAGAAATGTAACATAATTAGTCAATCGGTCAATCGGTCCATAATGACCCAAATTGTGTCATGCCCACTACTAGTCCTAGGCAACTTAGTCACAAAATCCATAGCTATCCTTTCTCATTTCCACTCGAGAATCTCAAGTTGCTGCAGCAAGCCAGATGGCCTCTGATGCTCAGCTTTAACCTTCAAACTAGTCAAACACTTACTCACATACACAACTATGTCCTTTTTCATACCCGACCACCAATACTATCTCTAAGGTCATAGTACATCTTATCAGCTCCTGGGTGTATAGAGTACTTCTACTTATAGGCTTCGTCCATTATCAGGGTTCTCATATCACCCTTCAAAGGAACCTATATTTGATCCAAGTAGTATAACGCTTCATCATTCCTAAGTTCAGTCATCTCATCTAAACCTCTCTGCAATCCTGCAGACTCATCAGACGCCTCCTTCTGAGCTGCTAGTATCCTATCCTTGATACTCAACTGAAGGGTTATATTCATAGATCTAACTCTCTTAGGTTTCACTCTTTCTTTCCTACCCAGTGCATCAGCTAATACGTTCGCCTTACCAGGGTGGTAGCGAATTTCACAGTCATAATCACTAAAAACCTCTATCCAGCGACGCTGTCGCATGTTCAATTCCTTTTGACTAAAGATATGTTGGACACTCTTATGGTCGGTATATATGACACTCTTTATTCCATACAGATAATGTCTTTAGGTCTTAAGTGCAAATACAACCGTACCCAATTCCAAATCATGGGTGGTATATGTCTTCTCATGAATTTTCAACTGCCTAGACACATAGGCTATCACTTTACCTCTCTACGTCATTACACAATCTAGTCCTAACCCGGACGTATTACAATACACTACAAAGTCCTCTGATCTATCGAGGAAAGCTAGAACATGTGCACTACACAACTTGTCCTTCAAAGTTTGAAATGCATACTCCTACTCGTCACCCCAATCAAAGGTCTTACTTTTCTAAGTCAAGAAAGTAAGCGGCTTAGCTATCTTAGAAAAGTTCTCAATAAATCTACGGTAATACCCTGCCAATCCTAAGAATAGACGAACTTCAGAAGGATTTCTAGGGGTCTCCCAATTCTTAATAGCTTCAATCTTACTAGGGTTTACATGAATCCCATCACCATTAATCACGTGCCCAAGAAATTGTACTTCTCGTAACCAGAATTCACACTTAGAAAACTTAGCATACAGTATCTCCTTCTTGAGCAGTTCTAATACTAATCCTAAATGCTCCTCATGCTCCTCCCGGGTCTTAGAGTAAATCAAGATATCATCAATAAACATTATCACAAACTTATCTAGATACGGTCTACACACTCGGTTCATTAGATCCATAAATACCGTCGGTATGTTAGTCAAACCAAAGGGCATTACCATAAACTCAAAATGTCCATAACGAGTCCTAAACGCAGTCTTTGGGATTTCATCCTCATGCACTCTCAGCTGATGGTATCCGGACCTAAGGTCTATCTTAGAGAAGTATTGCGATCCTTGAAGTTGGTCAAATAAGTCATCAATCCTAGGAAGTGGATAACGATTCTTAACGGTCAACTTGTTTTACTCTCTATAATCAATACACATCCTAAAGGATTCATCTTTTTTCTTAACAAACAATATCGGTGCTCCCCAAGGCGACGAGCTTGGTCGAATGAAACCTTTGTCCTGGATTTCTTTGAGTTGACCCGACAACTCCTCCAATTCAGAAGGTGCCGAATGATAGAGAGACTTTACAACTGGCATTGCTCCAGGGGTTAACTCAATCTGAAACTCGATTTCCCGAATAGGCGGCAATCCAGACAGGACATTCAGGAATACCTCGGGAAAATCCCTCACTACTACTATCTCTTCTTGTTTTTTCTCTTTAGCCTTAGCACTCATTAAGTGCCTCATCTTTTCTTTTGGTTTTTCTCTTAATACTCTAAGCACCTTACCATCTAGCAGTGGTATCCTCACTACTTTCTCATGACAAATTATCTCAGCCTTATGGTCAGACAACCAATCCATTCCTATGATCACATCAAAACTCCAGCTTCCAAAGGGTATTAAATTAATATCAAACACATGACCTTCTATTTCTAGTTTGCAACCCCTAATAACTTTATCAATATCTACTAGCTACCCGCTAGCTATCTCAATCTCATAACTAAAACCTAAATCATTGGGATCTATGTCTAACAGAGGTATAAAAGTATTGGAAACAAAGTTATAGTCGGCACCAGAGTCAAATAAGGCAATGGCGTAATGATCGTTTAAACTAAATGTACCCGTCACAATATTCGGGTCCTGGCGAGCCTCCTCTGCTTCCAACATGAATGCCCTTCCTTTTGCCTGGTTCCCTTGGTTCCCATAACCCTGATCCTCATTGATAGCTAAAGCTTGGTTTGAACGGTTCCCTCTTAGTCCTTGTGCTCAATTCAACCTAGGACAAGCTGACTTGATATGATCGATACCACCACACTCGTAACATGCCCTAGCAGTTGGGTTTCTAGCCGATGAGGTGTCATTTTATACACTTTTTCGGGGTCGTTTAACCCCCTAAATCATGCATTTATGCCCAAAATGGGTACTTAATCGTTCCTTTTCAGGTATTTAGCATTTGGAATGCATTTGAAAGAAATACACGTAACTTTGGGTCATTTGGAAAAGAAACAGACAAGACTACGGACCTACACCAACATCTCTCAAGAATTTCTCCTTAGAGGCTAGTGACGGCGTTAAAAAATATACGTGACACCGTCACAATTCCTACCACGGCGGCGTCAGCTCGCATGACCCAGCCCAAGATCTAGAATATTCTACTCACGACGGTGTCACGATTAAAACGTGACGCCGTCGCAAAGATTTTCCTATATATACAAACCCAAAATTAGGGTTTTAAGTGTGTAACTTTAGAGTAAAATAAAGGGATGAACCCTAGTTCGTTTAGCAGCTATTAGGGACGATTTTAGGGCCTAAAATCCCTATTGTACTTCCTTCAATTCATGTTTTAATCAAGTAAGAATATCTTAATTAGTCAATATGTCTTGTTGTGTGATTCTTATTTTCTCTTGCTTTATCTTTAACATGCTTGGCTAAACCTTCTATTGTGTTCATTTATGATTGTATGAAACCTAAAATGTAGATCTTAGTAGTGTTGCTTCTTGTGATGAATATGTATGTTAGGTCTTAGAAAACCAGCTTTTGTCTGTATCGTTGTTGATATGTCTAGGAAAACATGATTGTGTAGAAAGGATACCATCGGGTAACAGTCTTCATACTATCTTGCCCCCTAATATGGTTGATTCACTCTTAATATATTTCATATGCATTTAATATACTCTTAGGGGCCTTGTAATAGTCTTCATACTACCTTACTTGCACGTTGCCTTAACGGAATATTAAATAGACGACGGGTTCATGTAATTCGTTCATGACTTAGGAAATAGTTACATAGATCATCACAAGTGTGACAAAGCAACAACACTAGGAGAAGCAATCTAGGGAGTAATACATGATTAAATGAACACAATATTTTATTATATTGTTATCACCAGTAGCTTAGTTTATATTTAGTTTAATAGCTAAAACTAACCAACCTCTCAAATATATGATTTTACCTGCTTTCCTATAAACATAAAAATACAAAAATAATATTCTCTTAACCCTTAGAATTCTGTTAGACCGTGATCAAGCCTTCCCAACCTATTCCCCTAGAGAACGATAACAACCCCCGAGTCTTGCCTATACTACTACTACAACGGTTAGGTACTCTGCCTGGGGAGTTGTAAAACTTCTTGTAGAAGTCCCTTACGACAACCGCATCAAGTTTTTGGCACCACTGCTTAGGGAATAGTTAGGTTTTGATCATAGTTTAGCTTAGTTCTACTTGCTTGAATCCTTTCAAGTAAGACTTTAATTTCTGCATATTAGCTTTCTCGTAGTCTATCTTTTCTTTGTGTTCTTGTTTGTAATTTTCATTAACTATTATATTCTTTATCATACGAGAATCCTATCCGCACTCTAGAACTACTCCAAACCTAGCCACAAGGGCTATAGGAATACCATCGAGCTCCTTTTAGGGAACAACGTGGTACCTCTTTGATCCGACACCATTCGGTTGGTGCAAAATGGATGCCGTTCTAATGAAACTATCGTCCGAGGATCCAAACCAAACACATCAAATGATTTCTTAAAACTAGTGACTCACTTGACCTGATGTTGAAAACTGGAAAGAACCGCATGTGTTTGTTTAAATTTCCCCTTCGTGATCAAGCTAGCAATTTGGCTTGAACTCTTCTAGCAGGATCGATCACCACATTGAGGATCTTACTACCATGAATTCTAGTGCTCAATTCTTTTCACATTCACAACCGGGAAGGAAGGCTACCTCAAAACTTCGTAATGATATCCTGATGTTCCAACAACATCATGGATAATCTTTATCCGAAGCATGGACTCGTTTCAAGGACTTATCCTAAATTCCCTCATCAAGCATAAGACCTTTAGGCTCCAAGCCAATTTTTATAATGCCCATTGACAATCCCATCACAAGACTAAACCATAGACCAATCGGCCGGTGTAACTTCGTGACCGAAACGCCAAAGAATCCGGGTATTATTAGATATACCTCTCGCCCTCTACACAATGAAAGTTTGAACAACCCAAGTAGGATTTTTGCGTAAGACCTGCAAGGTAATGCGCTTTGCCTCAAGTGTCCCGAGTACATCCGATTCGCATGGTAAGCCTCATCGAACATAATCACTACCCCGCTCGTGTGGATCTGTCAGTGGTCCCTAGACACTCAAGATTGCCAGAATATCCAAACAAGCCTTTGTTGAATACGTATCCTCGCGTACCGATGAAGCAGGAGGTAAGTGGTATAACTTCAAGCCGAGCAAAACAATCTTGTGACTACCTACAATCCATCATGGAAAATCACCCAAACCTTAGGTGGTAGTGACAACCCCAAAATTCACAAAATAAAGTTTCAAACCTCACCCTAACCGGTTCTAAACCTATACGGTTCAATCGCCAAAACCGTTCATTTCAATAACATATCCTCGAAGCTTTAACAATCAATTTTCAAACCTTGAAAGTGCTTGGTATCCAATTTCATGCATCTCAAACGCTAGATTGTCCAAAGTTTGAAGCTGATTTCAAACAACAACAAAGTGAGATGACCAACAAAATTGACACAGTGTTGAAAGCCATCACCGACCAAATAGCGAGTACACTACCCAGCGACACGGTTAAGAACCCGAAACTAAGTACTTATCTAGTTTCGTCTGCTCGTTCTTACCCAACTGAAGACCCGCAATGCTCAACTCAAACCTACGGTTCGATCAACGCTATCACAATCCATACCGAGCAACAAAGCGCCTCTTATGATGATGGAGAAAAAGAGAATAAGGAAGAAGAGGACGATCCGGAAAATATCCACACCAACCCTCCTACACCACCTGATCCATCTGTTACATTCATCACCGAAAAGGCCTTAAATTCAATTCATTCTTCGAATCACTCGGATTGGTTCCCTAGTCATCCAACACTAAACTAATAGGGAGTTTCTTGACCCTAAGAAAAAGAAAGAAATTGAGTCATGGCTTAAGGATAGTAGGATCGTTGACTCATTAGACGGGTCGAATGAAATTGAATACTTTAATACCTTCCCCGCCATAGAGGAATTAGAATATCATGAGTGGCTTTTGAAATACCCCAAACCATCTTGGGTAAAGGCAAAGATAAGAACTATAAATTTAAACAACATTAAGATCTCTTGCAAGATGGGTCACTTCCTTAAAAGACAAGCTTACATCGATTTAGAATCACTAATTAATGTTATGTCTAATCAACATTACAATGAGATCATGAATAAAGGGCTAGAGTGGAGACACAAACCATCCAACCCTAGTAAGAACAACAACTTTGTAGGAAGAGTCAAGGGTTTAAAAGTTTTCATAGGAAATTTCACATACGAGTGTAATTTCATGATTTTGGAGGATACCACTAGCATTATAGATCACCACCTAGGAGAAGTAGTCTTTGGAAAACCATTTGCAAGGAATACTGGTCTCATTTATGATCAGGAAGAGGGAACGGTTACTTTCGAAAAAGATGACGAGAAAATTACATTTAAGATGCCTCATAAGATGGAAGCGTCTAACCATATAGACTTTAAGGATATAAATACCGATTCTATACCACCCTTTGTCCTTGGGAGTAACGATAACCATGGGAAAATCTATTACTCGGATAGTCCGACCTTAGGACCCGAGTACATGGAAGACGAAAGTATAATCAAGGAAATTTGCACCTAATGAAATTGGAAAGAGAGGCCAAGAGACACAAAGGAGAAACAACGTAGGGACGTGTGACTTCGAGTGTAGCTACAAGACTTGTAAAATAAAGAAAAGTGCTTCTTGGGAGGCAACCCAATTTTACTTTTCCCCCACAATAGGAGTGTCATGTGTTTTATTATTTTCATTTCATTCTATCATGTTCGAACCCCAATCTTGTAATCATGCTTTGTTTTGTTTTTTAACCTCGTCTTAATTTCAATCAAAGGTCTTTTACAAATAATAAGTATAGGGGAATCTATCTGGTTTTTGAACCAAGTTCAAGCATGTTAAATAATTTGTTTAGATTAATTCGCGTCAGTGTCAAGTCATATGAGTAAATTGTCAAATCTCGGGTTTTATGCAGCCATTTGTACAGGACTTAACTTATGGAATCAAGTGCAGGAAATTTTTCATCAAAAACAAAAACTTTGTTTTCACAAAATGTGGAGACGGCGTCACGATTTACACGCGGTGCCGTCACCACGACATCTGTGACGACGTCAGGATATCCCTGACGGCGTCAAACGCGCAGGTCTAGAAAACTTAAAGTTTTTAATTATTTTTGAAAATAAAACTTGCATAACATTTAAAATATGTACTCTTCTGTTATAAACCTGCAAAACCAATGAGTTTGACAATTCTCTCATCCTATCTTTACTGCTTTATCGAGTCAAACCCTAATTTCACATTGTATATTTGTATATCGCACATTTTATGCTTGGTATAGTTGTCTTTGTCTTTGATTTACAGGTTATATTTGATGAGAAGAAGCTTGGAAGTTCTTAGGAAGTTTCATTAGACGATTCTTGGAGGACGATTTAACCAGTTATCGCATGTTTCTTCTCCATTATTAAGCAAACCAGGGGAGTACTAGTTTCTTTTACTTGTTTTCTTTTCCCTTTATTTGTTTTTACGGGTACTTCTATAGAACATTGGGGACAATGTTCAACTTAAGTGTAGGGGGGAAATAAGCCTTAGAAACTATTCTTTCATTTTCCATTTGCTTTGTCCTTAAAATGATGGGTAATATATCGAAACATAGCATAAGAGGTAATTTTGACCCAAATTTAAAAAAATTTATAACACATACCGACGAAAACCAAGTATTAATAGCGTCTCATGGATAGGAATTTATATTACTAGCACAAAAAACCCTTAAATTCCACCCCCAAAATGTGAGGTTCGCCCTTAGATATTATACCTTTAGCTTGTTCGAGTTAAGGAGTGAGCAATCATGTGTGTCTATTTTGTCGTTACGGATGTGTATGCGTGGTTTTGTCGCCTTTTCTAGAACATTGGTATCAGTTACTTTATGATTATGAGAGTGTACCGGTAGTATATTAAATTCTAGAACTTGTTTATGTGATGCATTCCGAGACCGCATGGTAAGTATTAGGATTTGCTTGATAAGAGGCATTAGGATTAACCTATGTTTTGAACCTGTAAATGTTATGATGATCACACCGATTATGTTACTATCCCACACCCTTTCCATGCACTTGTTTTTAGTATAGGATACCCCTAGTACAACCCTCCGAGCCTATCCTTTTTCACTGTTCTCGTAATTTTTTGGTGGATTCTAGATTATTAATGAAGAGCATTGTCACCCTTAAACTAATCGTTACACCCAAATCGCCTTAGCCTACCTTGTATGTACTCATTTTTAGTACATTATTGTGTTAACCTAAGTTAATTATTGAGTATACGGTTGCTAAGTCTTTATCCTTGTAAATATTGTTTTGGGACGATAGGGATTCATGGAAGTATTTATTTCGTGGAATAATGGGAAAGAAAAGTTAAGTCAATACCCATATACGTTTGTTAGATGATTTCCATGCTATTTTGATCCACCTCAAATTGGGTCATTAGTTAGATTGTAAAAATCGAGCATGTAAAAGCTCAAGTGTAGGGGTACGTGTTATAAACCCCATGTTGAGATGTATTATGTTATTAAAAAAATAGAAAAGAGAAAGAAAGAGATTGATGTAGAGTTGTGTAGAGTTTGTATATCTTCGTCTGAGTCTTGGCTTAACAACCAAACCAGCGTATAATCATGTAAATAATTTGCTAACCCTTCCACTCCAAATTCACATAAAGCCACCCAAATGTATCCCATCCGTTTTCGTTTCCATTATATGCTATCTTATACCTACACCCCATAACCCTTTGAAAAGACCTCTTAGATAGTAATGAATAATGCTTGCACCTAGCGATGGAGGTTTGATCCTTTACCAAGCCTATGGTAATTTATATGCTATGACAGGTAATGAGTGTTGATTTTCCATTTCCCCTATATGTTATAATTTATTATACACCCGAGAGAAAGAGAGAATCCCAAACACTTATGTGAGGTGCTAGTATATACTTTTTGTGCTTTTAATTACGGGGTCTAGAAGGTTGTGTTGTAAAATACTTTTAAAGAGTAGGTAAAATGACCCTCATGTTGTTATCGTCTAGGTAGAAAAGTCCATTTTCTTGAGGACAAGCAAATCTCAAGTGTAGGGGTATTTGATGAGGTGTCATTTTATACACTTTTTCGGGGTCGTTTAACCCCCTAAATCGTGCATGTATGCCGAAAATAGGTACTTAATCGTTCCTTTTTAGGTATTTAGCATTTGGAAGGCATTTGGAAGAAATACACGTGACTTGGGCTCATTGGAGAAGAAACGGACAAGACTACAGACCTACACCAACATCTCTCAAGAATTTCTCCTCAGAGGCTGGAGACGGCGTCACAAAATACACATGACGCCGTCACAATTCCTACCACGACGGCATCACAGCATTTCACGACGGCGTCAGCTCGCACGACCCAGCCCAAGATCTAGAATATTCTACTCACGACGGCATTACGATTAAAATGTGACGCCGTCGTAGCGATTTTCCTATATATACAAACCTAAAATTAGGGTTTTAAGTGTGTAACTTTAGAGTAAAAGAAAGGGACGAATTCTAGTTCGTTTAGCAACTTTTAGGGACGATTTTAGGGCCTCAAAACCCTATTGTACTTCCTTCAATTCATGTTTTAATCAAGTAAGACTATCTTAATCATTCAATATGTCTTGTTGTGTGATTCTTATTTGTTCTTGCTTTATCTTTAACATGCTTGGCTAAACCTTCTATTGTGTTCATTTATGATTGTATGAAACCTAGAATGTAGATCTTAATGGTGTTGCTTCTTGTGATGAATATGCATGTTAGGTCTTAGAAAACCAGCTTTTGTCTGTATCGTTGTTGATATGTCTAGGAAAACATGATTGTGTAGAAAGGATACCATCGGGTAACAGTCTTCATACTACCTTGCCCCCTAAGATGGTTGATCCACTCTTAATATATTTCACATGCATTTAATATACTCTTAGGGCCTTGTAATAGTCTTCATACTACCTTACTTGCGCTTTGCTTTAACAGAATATTAAATAGACAGCGGGTTCATGTAATTCGTTCATGACTTAGGAATTAGTTTCATAGATCATCACAAGTGTGACAAAGCAACAACACTAGGAGAAGCAATCTAGGGAGTAATACATGATTAAATGAACATCATCTTTTATTATATTGTTATCACCAGTAGCTTAGTTTATATTTAGTTTGATAGCTAAAACCAACCAACCTCTTAAACATATGATTTACTTCTTTCATAAAATATAAAAACACAAAAACAATCTTCTCTCAACCCTTAGAATTATGTTAGACCGTGATCAAGCCTTCCCAACCTATTCCCCTAGAGAACGATAACAACCCCTGAGTCTTGCCTATACTACTACTACAACGGTTAGGTACTCTGCCTAGGGAGTTGTAAAACTTCTTATAGAAGTCCCTTACGACCGCATCACTAGCATTGATGGGGTTGACATTCCTAGGCACATCTTTACAATCCTTGGCAAAATGACCTGGGCGGTTACAGTTGAAACAAGTACGACAAGGCACCCAAGGTGGATGGTGAGTGTTACAGGTGGTACTCTTGGGTACCGTACCCGTGTTCTCTCTCCTGACAGGGTTGGTGGTTGTAGCAACGGCATTTTCAGTCCTAGTCCTTTTGTTGTCATCTCTCACATTCCTATCCTTGCTAGGTTCTCCCCCATTTCCTCT
This sequence comes from Tanacetum coccineum, assembly GCA_026074375.1. Lineage (NCBI taxonomy): Eukaryota > Viridiplantae > Streptophyta > Magnoliopsida > Asterales > Asteraceae > Tanacetum > Tanacetum coccineum. The sequence goes on from BQNB010031001.1 coordinate 19,751, forward strand.
ATTCTCAGGGTTCTTTTTTATTGACCCATTCCTAAGGGCTTCATCAATTAATGTGCCAGTTATCTGCACAGCCTTTTGGATGGTCTTTGGCTCTGTTGCTGCCACCATTCCTCGAATTTGTGAAGCAAGTCCATACACATACCTCTCAATCCTTCTATTTTCTGGGGTTACTAAATGAGGAACTAACCTAGCCAACTTATGAAACCTATCAGTATACGCCGCATGGCCAGCCCCAACCATGGCATGATTCCACAACTCAGTTTCCAACTTCTGCATTTCATTACTAGGACAAAACTCTTCCCTCATCAATACCTTAAAGTTATCCTATGACATACCTACAACAACCTCTCGACCTAATGTGCGAATCTAAGAATTCCACCATGTTAAAGCCTTACCAAAAAAGAACCAGCAATGTACTTTACTTTTTGGTTATCCCCACAACCACTCATATCCTGAATTGACTCCGTCTTTTCAATCCAACGGGTGTAAACTACAACACCTCCCTTCCCATTATACTCCTTAGGGTTACAAGTTAAGAACTCCTTATAGGTACAACCCCTACGGTCGTTGTTCTCAATGACATTCCCAACATCACCTTGGATGTGGTCATTGGCGGCATCGCCATTTTGATTCCTACCATTCCCTTGACCTCTACCTTGGTTGCCTACAGGGGCTACAATAGCGGGAAGTAAATTCTTTAACTATTATGCAATGATGGTGGAGAATTCGGGGACTCCGTCAACACCATCGTTCACCTCTCTACCTTGACCACATACTTGGCCACCTTGACCCTCATTCCTACCATTACTCTGATCACCAGATCGACTTCCAGTTCTACCACCACCTCTACCAGCTCGTCCACTCGTTTCCCCTCCTCGTGATGCGGCAGCAGGCCGGCCAACACTTCGGGTTGTCATCTTTAGCGGCATTATCAACACGAGGGAGAACATGGGCAATGTTAGGTAGGCGGGAAGGTCACCATATATAGCATAAGTTAATATGCTACGATACCTATAATACGATCCTAAGGTGTCAACACATATTTTTGTGGACGATAACACTAAATATGCGTGAGTCGTGATACGTTTATAATTACGTTTGCCACCGTATTTATACCCGTATCATTTCCCAGTTGTACTTAGTATTAGGCTCATACATTTCAATGAGTGACTTAACTAGTACCACATAGTTCTCTGTAACCTTGGCTCTGATTACTTTTCTGTCACACCCCGTCAATGGCAGAAGCACGGGAATGCAACATAATTATCAATCATAACACGAGATACATAATAGAGAAAGCTAAAATGCATAAATGAAAGTGTCATGATGACCATCAACCTCAAAACAACCTTGAGTGATGTCCCTTCCAAGAACACAACACATAGTGGCCAATTATTACAACCATAAGCCCACGCAGGGGTCCATACAAGCTTAGCTTCAATCATTAAGAAACCAAATCCATAACATTCATCAAATGAAAGACTTCTCAAACAAGATTCCTATGGGATTATCTAAAAGTCTGCTACATGTACCACAACCTTAACGATAATTAACTTCACCTGAAAATGATACTCGAAAACGTCAACAATAATGTTGGTGAGCTCGTAGGTTTGACCTTAAACCTAGTTGACGTACCAATCATTTAAACAGTGGACAATAGTGCTATATGACAGTGAATATATGCAAACAAACCCATGACTTAGCATCTCCGCTAATCATGTACGATGACCTAGCATCCTCGCTAGTCACCAAACTAGCATATACCAATGCTCTTGGAGCCGCAACTCCGATATGTCACTTATGCACCTAAAGGGCCTACCAACTGGAGCACTAGATTAGGGCAGGACCTCACACATACAAGGGTAGGCGTACCCCGCCGATCCAATAACTACACAGATACTGGGATAGGCGTACCCCTCCGATCCAATAACCACACAGATACTAGGATAGGTGTACCCCTCTGATCCAAACAATCATGTAACACATAATATTCACATAGCAGTCATAAGCACATAAATTGTCCCAAAACAAAACCACATTTCACACAGATCAAAAAACATTTCAAAATAAATTTGAGTATCATTTCCCCTAAACGGAAAAGATTTAAAAAGTGGGGCTACAAGAACTCACCTCAAGCATCTGTCTCTAATAGTAAACTCAAATCACAAGCAAATACAACGATATCCGCACACGACCTAGTCCAGTTAATGTCCTATTTTAATCATTTATTACGAAAACAGTTTTTTGGTATGATGCATAGAGGTTAGATGCTTGTAGTACGGTTATCTTAAATGTTTTAGTGGTGTGATGGTTGACGACTTAACTTTAAATGATACCATATCTCAATTTATATCTTAGTATAATATATACTTATACTAATCAAGAAGAAATAAGTTTGAGTAATATAAGATAATAAATACTTATAAAATATACTTCGTATGGAGTCCATTCGGCACACTTAGTTACTATAAATCTACTATTTATACTATACAAAATGAAACGTTTATTTATGTTAAACATTTTGAGAAGTTTCGGAAAAATGTACTTTTTTGTCATTTAGTTGACTTATTACAATAATAAATAATAATATTTTTTTATTATTTTCAAAATTACTTATTAAGTAAAAAATTTAAGTATAGACTTTTTATGAAATTTCGACATGACCTGTACGTTTATACGATGTTTCCCAAGGTTTTTAAAACTTAAATTCAACCACTTTTCACAATCTCGACACTTTTCGACAAAAAACTCAAAATCACAATTCGCCACGCTTATTAAATCACCCTTCCCAAAACAACTTTCAATAACACTTTGCGAGTATATTTCACTTCCCAAAAGCCCGCCAAAACACTCAAAATGACTAGATAAAGCTTGTTGGGCTTGAAGGCCCAATAAGGGTCCATTAAGGTCTTTATATATCTAAAATACGTTCTAAGCCCAAAACCACGGCCCATTAGTATACATAGCTTAAATCAATAAGTAAAGAAGTAATCTGGACCGCAATAAGCCACGGCTTATTGATGTTTATTGAGCCGTGAGCCCATACGCTCCAAAATATATATATTAAGCTTAAAAATAGGCTAATAAGCTACGTATCATATTTGGTTATCACCATAAGCTATTATAATAGTTCACAAAAATAGGACATACTAGAGTAATAACCAAAAACACTTTCCTTGTGTTACCCTAAATTTTTGAGAGCCAATAAGCTCAAAATAAGCCATTCGAACCTATAAATAAGCCAAAATAAGCCATATACAAAATAAGCTACATAGCGAATACATGTTTTTCAACCATCACGACCACAATATCAAAACTAACAAAACCTTATATCTTTTCTATTCCATTCGAACCCAAAACCGAACCCTATATAACCATTTATAAACTTTTTGCTTTCGATTTTAAACGATCCGGCCGTAAAACTAACATCTATGCATCACTAACAACCCAAAAGGACAAGTAAAATTTAAATTTGAAAGACTAACAAGAATGGTCTTCAAAATATATTTTGACGCGAACTGGACAACTCAAACGTTATTTAAATGTTAACCCGTGCAGTAGAATCAACCCGAAAGTACCCAAACTCTCATGTTTTTTTTATCAAAGTTTGAAAATAAAGCGTGTGTGTGGAGTGTTCGACCGAAACCAATAGAGAAAAAGAGAAAAGAAAATTTTGATCTTATGATAAAAATGCAAAGTGTGTGTTTTAGATGAATACAAAAAGGCTATGTACCATGCAAAGGACCAAGTTTTCTAGAAAATGGCCATCTTGTCTCTCTTGTGGTTTGAACCGGCCATAGGGAATCCAAAGGGGTTTTGGGGACTTCTTTTCGTTTCGGGTTCACTTAAATCTCAAAAACCATGCTCGTAAAATATTTCCCGAAGTTACTTAGCATTTTTATACATCTTAAAAATACTTTTACAATAACTTAGAGTATTTACTTGACATATTTCCACGTTTTATTACCCAAAAACTCATTTTGGTCATTATCGGACGTGTCGGGACTCGTTTTCGGCATTTCTAAAAAATTTACGGGTCAACCACCCGGAATATTTATAATAGAATAATACCCTCAAAAAGAGACTATTATTCACAATAAACCATAAAACGCTTTGGTATGTGCCTAAATAAACATACATTTGACCTTTAAAAGCGGACTTAAACGACAAAAAACTTATCAAAAATACATTGTATTTGTATGTTTTCACTTATATTGTGCAGGAAACGGATATCCGTCAAAAGGATGAAAAACGAAGCCAAAAATGACAAAACCGAGCACGGAACAGAAAGAGTGTGAAAAAAGACAAAGTCAAAATCAACAAAAGTCAAAGTCAACCCCGACAAAGTCAAAGGTCAAAGCCAAAAGCGAATAAATCATAAATGGGCCAACCCGTACCCAAGTTAAAGGGCCAAATTAGCCCATTATGCTTTTATATTCAAGAAAAAAGCCCATGATATAAGCCTTATACATTTTAAAAGTCCAAATCCATTCAAAAATAAATCCTGGCCCAAACCAATGCATAGGCCTAAAACCCTTAACTATAACAGCCCATCCAAATGCTGTTAGTGTTATATCACCATAAGGACCTTCGTTGTAATTCTACCATACTCCCTCAAGGGCCATTTCTGCCAACCCACAAAAGTCTTATATCACCACAAGGACTATGGTTGCAATTAAATAACATAGAATGAGGGATCAAACTTGCCTAATCCACAAAACTTTTCCCTATTAACCACAAACCCTTTTTCCCGCCAAACCCTACTATTCACCATCCCTTATCAATTATACCTCGGTTACTGTAGCATACATCCAAAACTCACCCACTCTAAACCCGTCACTCTCCAACCTCACCCCACTTCACAAATCCCCAAACGCCACCTTGGCAATCCTATAAGAGCTTATTGGACAAAATTGATCAAGGGTTATGATGCAAAGGTTTGGTGAACAAGCAAGATGGAAGGCTGAGATTAAGTTTTGGAAGCCTCTCACAACACAAACACAACAAGCACAAGTTTGAAGACCTCACAACTTATAAAAAGAGAAGACAGAGAAGACATAGAAGAAGGAAATGAACTAGTGTAGTTTAGTTTTAAAATTTATTTTTCAATGTCTTAATTTATGTCATTTTACTTTCCAAGCCTTGTAACCCTTTTTTTATTAATGCAAATTTTAGTTTTCAAGTTGTTAAAATTATGTCTCTTTTAAAAGTCTTATGCAAGCGAGCTTATTTGTGTTCACAAGATCTTTCTATAAGCTCTTATAAGCTTATAGAAGCCTTTTATACTCATTTAAACTTTCACAAAAGCTTTAGTGAAAGTTACTGTTTCATACACACAAAACTTTGGTTTTGAGCTTTTGGATGATAAGCTTACCATGGAAGAGCTTATGGTTAAATAGAATGCTTATTTATAAGCTGGGGTAGGATTTAGAGCTTATTTAGGATTATTTAATCCCTGTTTGGTGCAAGGGATCAAGGTACACTTGGTTTTCTCTTTAAAATCTTTTCTATGTGCTTATTTATGCTTATTACTGTTAGCTTATTAATTAGCTTATTTGTGCTTAATTCCTGTTAGGCAATGTTTATTTGTTCTTTACTTTACTTATGCTATATATGTTTCTGCTTATCTTACCTGTAAATTAGCTTTCCTTAGATATAAAATGCAAATCTATTACTTAAAGGGGTGTTTGGCATAAGACTTAAAACGGGTCAAAATGAGTTAAAAATTGTTTTGGGTCATCACTCTACTTTGTCAAGCTCCTTTTAGTCCTTTTTATCAGTTGTCAAAAGTTTTTAAGGGATAAAACTCTTTTTCAAGGCATTTAGCAGCCATGAGTTTAATCTGTGGTATTCTAGTTCTTTTTCTTTTGCTTATTTGGTTAAATTTTCATAAGTAGCTTTAAAGAGTTGGTTTTGAGTTGTTTATGATGTCAAAATGCAGTAGTGAAGTGTCCTTTTAGTTTACTTTTGTTTTGGTTAAAATCTGTCAAGTCATTTTTTTAGTTTTAATAGTCCTTTTTCATTTTAAAATTTAAGTTAGTTAAAATTGTTTTTAGGATTTGAATTTTTGAGCATAAGCTCATTAGTAGGTAAACTTAATCTGTTTTAGCTTATATCACTTTTTAAAAGTCTTTTTATAGCTTATTTATAGGGCTGAATTTAGCCTTTTGTCTTTACAAAAAAAAAACAAAAAAAATCAGCATATGCTGAGTGTGATCCCCTTTTTCACAAGTCTTTTTCAAGGCTTATTTGATTTTCAAACTCAATTCTGATTGCTGATTATTGTAGCTAGTTTGATAAGCTTTTTAGTTATAGAAGCTTCATAGCCATAAGGATCCATTTAAGAGCTTAAAAATAAGCTCAAAAGTGGTCGTTTAGGCTGTTTGTTAACAGAGTTTAGCTTATAGCTTATTTGCTTTTTCTGTGCTTATCTGCTTAATTTTCTTTGCTTATTTTTTTTCTTAGTTGCTTATTAGGATAGCTTGTCATCTTTTCTAGCTTATTTGTCATTTTAAACTGCTTTTTAGCTTTAATTCTTAGTTTTAAAGTAGAAATTAGACTTGTGTTCTCCCATTGTTGTCTCTTGTTAGCCTTAAAATATTGAGTCGAACAAGGAAGTTCGTTCATTATATTAGGTCTCGGTCACTTAATTAATTATATGTTGTAATAGGCTAGACAGGTAAAAGGGCTTATTTAATAATCTAATATTGTATGTGTAATGGGCCTAAGCCCAAGTCAATCCCAAGCCCATCCCACCTAAAAAGCCCATGGCTCATTAGGGTATTTTAACTATTTTCCACTATGGAAAATGGTGTTGATTCTCATTTGTTATTTTTCACTTGTATGAATTAACCAACTCTTGTTTTTCTCTCTCTAAAATTCTCTCCAACCTCTCTCTCAATTCTTATCATTTTTCCTCATCTAATTTTCTTGGTCTCCATGGTGAAGTGAAGGTGATTTTGGGTTCCAACATTTGGTATCACTCGCCACGGGTGGGTTTAGTGGTTTCGTTGTGGCAATTTTTCTATAGCTTATTTACACACGTCATATTTTTTTTCGTTTTCAAAATTTTTATTTCACTCTTACAATTGATTATGGATTGTTGACATACTCGATTACTTTGGGTTTTTCAGTTTTAAGATTTGTGACTTGATCAAACAGTTGTGTTTTTTTGTCATTTAGGCTTATTGGTCAAATAAGGGTGCGTCTTGGTTTGTCAAGACAAAAGTTCCGGGTTTCTATTTTCTATTTTTTTTAACAAACGTTTTTGTTAGTTTTCAGTTTTGTTCCATAGCTTATTGTAGGTTAACAACAGCTTTTCAAAGCTTATTTTTGTTCTTTTTTGTGGCTTATTTACTATCAAAGTTCTTATCTTAAAGCTTATTCAAGATTAAAGTTTGCTTATTTTCTTGGTGGTCCACGGTGAAAACAAAAAGAGACCAAGATCCATTATAATAGCAAAGAAGACAGTTGTACATTTTGGTTTCTTGTGAAGGACACCGAACGAGTTCAGCCTTGTGGAACCGATCTAGACAACAACTAGAGACCACCGATCTAGTCTCAAGACAAGGCAACCGATCTAGTTGTTTCAAGAGCAACCGATCTAGTCACATCTTTATAAGGGACCGAACTAGTAAAATTTCATGACGAACCGATCTAGTCATCTCTTAGAAGCAACCGAACTAGTTCATTTAGAAGCAACCAATCTAGTTAACCCTTGTGAACCGAACTAATTATGAACCGAACTAATTAAGCAACTCAACAAAACCTACACGTTTTAAATAATTTTCAGTTTTACGGTTTCAAGTATCGGTTAACTACGTGACTTAAGACTTATACCATCGTGATCGTGACATCTTTTCGATCAACGTGGTATATTCGGAGTTTACCGACGATAACCATATCATCCCCTACAATTAAAAGAATACTCGTTGCATTTTTTTTTATCTTTTTCAAATCGAAGAAGGAAAGAAACAGGAGGGAAGTTGTTTATTATTAATTAAAATTTCGAAAATTGCAACTTCAGTCCCTGGACTTCAAGTGTACTTCATCTTTTGTCCTTGGTTTGATTGTTAAACCTCTTTGTTAAAACAACTTCACACCATTAGTCCTTACTATTTTAAAACAGCCCGTTAGTCATCCAAAGTGAATCGTTTGTGCATCGTTTGTCCTTACTTGAGTTTTAATCAATCGTTACTCATCTTAAGTTGAAAGTTTGTGCACCGTTCATCGTTTTAGCTCACAAATCGTTAACAAAAGTTCAAGTTCTTCAACTGGAACGGCTCGACCAAGAAGTTGCAACTAATCCTTAACTCTATCCCACTATGCCTAAGATCATGTAATTGGGTTTACACCGATGAATGGTTACATCCAACGCGACTCGTTGCTAAAATGATTTAGAATTTGAAAGTGGAAGTTTTGGTGGTTGTTAAATAAAAAATCAAATAGTAAACGCAAAGTGTAATATATTCCGTATACATTACATAATGAGAAATGACCAAGTATATAATCCATACCTTGAATTATATAACAAGATACACAACCAAAAGAATAACTCGAAGCGTATATAATACACGACATGTATTACAACCAACAGGTGTCAAGTAAAATAAAATGGTCCAATTATATAATACTTTCCAAGTATTATATAAGAAAGATAATTTAAATAAAAGAAACCAAATAATTCGACACGTGCCCAAATATCCCCAAATGGTTTATCAGGAAGTTCCTTTATAAAAATAAACGCACGTTTTAAGTTTGTGGATTAGATAAATGAAATTTCTAAAATCATAGTTTACGTTTGATTATCGGGTCTTCACTAATAATTCTTAAGACATTTCAAGATAATAAGTAAAGTAGTTTTGTAAAAGTTTACTAAGTGTAGCGATTTATAAAAATCTCGGCATGACCCATTCGTTTATTTAACGTTTTCCATATTAACAAAAGTTAATCATTTTCCCTTAATTAAATCAAACCATGTTGTAAACCCAAACACATCCCTTAACAGTTATTATAAAAACAAAACGAAAATAATAAATAAAGTATTTATTTAACCAATACCACATTTAGATCCGGTTTAATATATAAATTTATATATGAAATCTTTAATTTTTATTATCCATTTATATACACCAAACACACCCTTATCATGAAGCGGCCAAACCAAACACCCTTATTGTTGTTACACAGTCCAACCAAACACACCCTACTCGGCTACTGAACCTATATCCAAACGCCCCAAATCTGCGTAAAGCAAACGCACCTAAATCTGCTACTACATCAACCAAACGTACCCTATTCGAATATAACAACTCCAAACGCACCCTTGACTGTTTTATGCTAAACCCCACCGCCCTTGGCTGTTAAACCCTAACCCAAACACCCCTTGGCTGTTCGCAGCCATCCCAAACGCACCCTAATGTGCTTTTTAGCACAGCCAAACGCACCCTTTCGCGGTGACAACAAACCAAACGCACCCTAACTGATACAAGCCAAACCAAACACGCCTTTACGGCTGTTATACTGCAAAACAAACACCCCTAGCTGTTACTCCACGAAAACCAACGCACCCTTGTCTGCTGCTTCAATAACTCCAACGCACCCCTTGATGATGGAAATACAAACCACACGCACCCGAGTGGTGCGGCTGTCCCGAAGCCCCAAACCGAACGCACCCTTCTTGGTGACAAACCAATCAAACGCACCCTATTTTATGAAAACCACACACCAGCCGCACCCTTATGATGGCTCGCGGTGGTGGGGCAGCGGCGTAGAGGTGGTGATGGCGTTGGTGGTCGTGGTGATGGTGGTTGGGGTCGGCTGTGGATATAGCAGCCGCGGTGGTGATGGTTCAAAGTGGTGATGACGACGTCGTGGGGATGAAGAGTATTGGTTTGTGTTTGGCGGCCTAATGAGGGGGAAAGGCGCGTGAATGCGAGTGTTGTTGGGGATCGGTTGATCGGGTCACGAGGATAACAGTTGGTTTCGGCCGAACGCTCGGCCGAAAACTTTTCCGGCGGCGGCGCATGGGTTGGCCCGCGGGAAGGGTGGCCGTAATTTTTGGAGAGGGAGAGAGTTATAATTGTGTGTGGGTATATTTGAGAGATGGAATGAAAAAATGAAAATAAGTTTTATATTTATATAAAACTTTTTAAACTAAATGTAATATGTTTAATAGTTGAGGGTTTATTGTGTAACTTTTTAATAAAGTTTTTATAACTATCGGTTCGGGACTCGTTTGAGCGACTTAACGGACGATTCAAATCTCGAAACTTGCGCCATTGTTTTCTAAATCATTTTTCCGATAAAAATGAGTATTTATTTGATATTATTTCATAAATATTTTCATATCATTTATAAAATATTCGTTATTTATTTAGTGAACTGGTTACGTCTTGTTCAGAATAAAAATGGATTTCAACTCGAATATTCGCGTTTTCAAAAACGCTTTTAATTAAAATGCTAAGTATTTTATTAAATATTTTTATTTAATAAAACGTGATAATTAAATATAATTTAATTATTTTCCCGCTTCTAAATCTTGCGAGGGCATTTCAGTCACCTTCTGACTGTTTTCGGGTCTCGGTCAAAACTAAAAAGTTGTCAGGAATATCATTTCACATCAAATTGCTTTAGAGTCCGAGTCGTGAAAACGTGATTTAGATGATCGTTCTTATAAGTCAAGCCAGACCCTAAAAGTCAAAGATTGAAATCGTCATTCAAAATTTCGAAAATTCTCGGATGTTACAGTACCTACCCCTTAAAGAAATCTCGTCCCGAGATTAAATTCGTGTTATCCGATTGTGTGATCAAGGAAAGACTTAAGGTTTAATAACTCGCTCTAAACAAGACGCTGATAACTTTATTCAGCAATATCTAATGTTTCGACATTTCTTAATATCCATAAATTTCGGCTAGGTTGACCAGATATCCAATCCATTAGAATAGGTATCTCAAAATATATCATTACAGATCTTATGGCTGGTATAACCGCGTTATAGGGAAAGTCTCATTATATAAAAAAACCCCAAGAAGACTGTGTGTCGGCGTGAGTATGTTTGTATAAGTTTTCCAAATGTCCGAGGAACGTAGTCTCGTTTCTACCTATCTGCATGTTCGTGATTCACATCAACATGGCTATGCATTAAGACCCATTTACTTGGCATACAGGATGTATCGCGACCTACGTCTTCCTACTAGTGGCCCGAAATGAATAGTCCAACTATCTGTTTCGTCGATAGGTGTTTATCTCGTTTAAGGGGAGTTGCATAACCTATTGGATAAAGTTGTATCAGTCGGGACCGCTCCAGGACCCAACAGTAGCGACCATAACGTCAATACTATAACAAATGGTGATGGGATGCCGAGAATTAGGACATTTCGAGAAACAATATTCCCAGAATAAAGTTTTAATAAATGAGAGGAGCTCGCGAGAGAGCTTATGCGATAGACGGCGGATTATGGTACTCAGTCGCTAGTTTGAGGACGAATCAACTCCATTAACTCAAGTATGTAACAAGTTTGTTAGTTCCACAAACATTTTACGATCGCACCTATTCAGTTCCCCCCCCCCCTCCCCCCCCTCCCTCTCACCCCCATCGCAAAAGTAACAATTTAAGAATGAGATAAGGTAGCTCCAAGCGAGGCCTTAAGATTTTTGCTGAGTAGTAAGACACGATTGTGTCTCTAGACCCTTTTAACGGATTCTGATGATTATCGATTTCAGGTTCATACTCGTGTCATATCGGATACCATTAAGCCCACTCATTTATAATTTCTTATTTACATAAAGAAGCGTCCAAATTTATGTAAGTAAGAAATGATAAACTTATGGTTCGGTGATTTATAATTTATTTATTTAAATGAAGAGGCGTCCCAATCCTTTCAAATAAATATATTATAAATCATCCTACTTAATAATTTCTGATGCAATACGCGTACACACAAAGTTTTCAAGGTGGTGAATGACATAACGATGCCGATGCTCTAAAGAGTATGGAACGAGTATTTAAAATTCGTCTTCGGAGACGGGGAGTAAAACAATCAGGGAAGATCGACATAGTGTTCAAGATAGTTAATGAGTACTCGGCTAGAGTAAATAAGGTGAAGATCTCTATGAACGAATCAGTATAGCGATTATCATATCAATCTTCCTATTACAAGTCCCGCCCATACAAGACTTGTAATACTTAGATTCATACATAATCCCATGTAAACAGAACTGTGACGGGCTTTGTTAAACATAGACACTTATCATATCAATCTTCATATTACAAGTCCCGCCCATACAAGACTTGTAATACTTAGATTCATACATAATTCCATGTAAACAAAATTATGACGGTCTTCGCGTAATACAATATAGTATAAAGCTATGAAGAAAAATAATATCCTTAGAGACCATTGTTTAACTCACAATGTCTGAGAACGAAATGAGACCGTTGTGCAACTCACAATGTCTAAGAAGTAAGATGAGACCATTGTATAACTCACAATGTCTGAGGTATAATTGAGACCATTGTGCAACTCACAATGTCTAAAGAAATGCTCTGATATTTATATAAATAACTCTTATATAAATAAATGTGCGATATACGGCAAAAGTATAATCAATATATTACATAAATGTATGTCCACGTAAACACTTAAATAGCAACACGTAATGTAAGCACATAAGCAAGTAGCGTGTATGCACTTTGAAAATGTTTGATGTGATGCAATGTTTGTGAAAACGGTTATAGTCTAGGGTAAAATATGCAACCTAGTTCTCTATAACCTTGGCTCTGATACCAATCTGTAACACCCCCAAAAATGTGTCGCAGCGGAAATATGTCAGGGAGCGTTACTTCATAATACAATAACACAAGATACAAGAGAACGACCTCTAAATGTGTCGTTTGAAAAGTAATCTCGTTGATTTCTTTGAAATTGATATAACATTTGTCCCATAATTGCATCACGATGAAAAGCTTAAAAATAACCCAACGAGATTTGATCATTTGTATGTAAGTAGAAATCCATAAATGAAATCTTGTCAATTTTAGACTCCATTGCACATCAAGTAAGCCAAGCATCTAATTCACCTGAGAAAAACATGCTTAAAAGTGTCAACATTAAAGTTGGTGAGTTCATAGAGTTTTGTAAGTATAAATGTAAATGTTGGAATCCAAAGATTTATAAAGTATGTATGATTATTTCAATCCTTATAATAATCGCCAAAAATGTAAGAGTAAATGTAGAACCAAAAGAGTCTAGTGTTTATTGCTTCGCCGCAATATAATGAAAAGTGTTCAGAAATTAGTAATGTTCAATAAGTAGTATGGACAGTGAGATCGTTGATTTTCCAAAATGTATGGGTCTACTATAACAAATACAGTACCACATAAATAATATCTACTGTTGCGCTAAGCTCATGACACTGAAGCCGAACAGTGATATGTATGGTGGGGGTAGGTGGGGGGGTTGCAATTAATGCACTAAATGTGCCCGTGTAGATGTTCAAACCCGTAACATCCAAATTGTTCCGACATGTATGCATTCGTGTTTCAGTACAGTCGAAACCCGAACAGGGATGTCAATCCCAAATAGATCTATTTATACACTCGCGCTTCCTCAACCGGTCCTCCGGTCAAGAAATTGACAGTTCATGATAATGGGCAATGGTGGGTTATGTTACTTAGGCACATGTAAACAGGAAGATGAAACCGAAAACACTGTTTCCAAATAAAATTAACTATGTATCGTAAATAGCTTTGAGAATTAAATCCATAATAGAAAAAGTGTGATATAAATCCAAGGTAAGTTGAGTTCGAAATGAGTATGTAAACAATTTCGTAAACATGTATGCAAATGAGTATGTGACAAAGTATGAAACCAAGTTTGTAATGAATTGCAAAATCAAGTATGTAAACCAAGTGTGTAGAATAGTATGTAAAAGATATTGTAAACGAATATGTAAACGAATATGTAAACAAGTTGTATTGAGCATGTATTCTCCCCCGAGATTTGTAAAGTAAATTTTAAAAAAAAGGTGAAAGAGGGGCCTATAAACTCACATCGATGACGAAGGACGATTGGCGGGAATGCGCACATTAAACGCCAGACAAAACGGAAACTGGAACGGCTCGACCAAGAAGTTGCAACTAATCTTAACGCCTAGTCCCACTAGCCTAAGATAATGTATTTGGGTTTCCCGATGAATGGTTACATCAACGCGACTCGTTGATAAAAGATTTAGATTTAAAGTGGTAATAGTTTGGTGGTTGGTTAAATAAATAAATCAAAAGTAAACGCAAAGTGTGTAATATATTCCGTATATATTACATAATGAGAAATGACCAAGTATATAATCCATACCTTGAATTATATAACAAGATACACACCCAAAAGAATAACTCGAAGCGTATATAATACACGACATGTATTACAACCAACAGGTGTCAAGTAAAATAAAATGGTCCAATTATATAATACTTCCCAAGTATTATATAAGAAGATAATTTAAATAAAAAGAAACCAACTACTTCACACTGCCCAAATATCCCCAAATGGTTTATCAGGAAGTTCCTTTATAAAAATAAACGCACGTTTTAAGTTTGTGGATTAGATAAATGAAATTTCTAAAATCATAGTTTACGTTTGATTATCGGGTCTTCACTAATAAATATTTAAGGACATTTTTCAAGAATTTTTTTTATTAATCAGTAAAGTAGTTTTTTGTAAAAGGTTTTACTAGTGTGCTATTTATAAAAATCTTCGGTAGACCCCTTCCGTTTATTTAACGTTTTCCATATAACAAAAGTTAATCATTTACCCTGTAATTAACATCAAACCATGTTGTAAACCCAAACACATCCCCTTAACTGTTATTTATAAAAACAAAACGAACAATAATAAATAGAAGTATTTATTTTAACCAATAGCCACATTTAGATCCGGGTTTTTAATATATAAATTTATATATAAATTCTTTAATTTTTTATTATACCATTTATATACACCAAACACACCCTTATCATGAAGCGGCCAAACCAAACACCCTTATTGCTGTTACACAGTCCAACCAAACACACCTTACTCGGCTACTGAACCTATATCCAAACGCCCCAAATCTGCGTAAACCAAACACACCTAAATCTGCTACTACATCAACCCAACGCACCCTATTCGAATATAACAACTCCAAACGCACCCTTGACTGTTTTATGCTAAACCCCACCGCCTTGCTGTTTAAACCCTAACCCAAACATCCCTTGGCTGTTCGTAGCCATCCCAAACGCACCCTAATGTGCTTTTTAGCACAGCCAAACGCACCCTGCGGTGACAACAAACCAAACGCACCCTAACTGATACAAGCCGAACCAAACACGCCTTTACGGCTGTTATACTGCAATACAAACACCCCTAGCTGTTACTCCACGAAAACCAACGCACCCTTGTCTACTGCTTCAATAACTCCAACGCACCCTTGATGATGGAAATACAAACCACACGCACCCGAGTGGTGCGGCTGTCCCGAAGCCCCAAGCCGAACGCACCCTTCTTGGTGACAAACCAATAAAACGCACCTTATTTTATGAAAACCACACACCAGCCGCACCCTTATGATGGCCGCGGGTGGGCAGCGGCGTAGAGGTGGTGATGGCGTTGGTGGTCGTGGTGATGGTGGTTGGGGTCGGCTGTGGATATAGCAGCCGCGGTGGTGATGGTTCAAAGTGGTGATGACGACGACGTGGGGATGATGATGGTGTTGGTTGTGTGGTTGACGGCGAATGGAGGGAAGGCACGTGGAGGCGAGTGATGTTTGGTATCCGGGGTAGATCGGTCACCGAGGATAACATTTGGTTTCGGCCGAAACGCTCGCCGGAAAACTTTTTCGGCGGCGGCGGCATGGTGGCCGGCGGGAAGGGTGGCCGGAATTTTGGAGAGGGAGAGAGTTATAATTGTGTGTGGGTATATTTGAGAGATGGAATGAAAAGATGAAAATAAGTTTTATATTTATATAAAACTTTTAAACTAAATGTAATATGTTTAATAGTTGAGGGTTTATTGTGTAACTTTTTAATAAAGTTTTTTATAACTATCGGTTCGGGACTCGTTTTAGCGATTTAACGACGTATTTCAAATCTCGAAACTTGCGCCATTGTTTCCTAAAACATTTTTTTCCGATAAAAATGAAGTATTTATTGATATTATTTTCATAAAATATTTTTCATATCATTTATAAAGAATCGTTATATATTAGTGAACTGCGATATGAAATTCGAGGGACAAAACCCCAATTGTAACATTTTCTCATTGTTCTCCGTGTCATTGTACGACTATATTAATAATCACTATTTATTTTAGTCCGATACGCGTTTACTTTTAATATTTACTTTTAAGCTAAACCGCGTAGACTAGAAATAATCAATAAATGTAAACGGTCACCAAATAAATTAAGGTTTACATCAAACAAGTAAGGAATGATTATTTTAAGAATAATTATTGTACTTAGAGTATCTTATTTTTATTGGTCACGTAAAAGGGTTACGTTTCGCGATAAAATACATTTGGACGCACCCCGGAAATACCTAGACATACCTAGACTCAAACCAATACCCACTTTGAAAGCCTAAACACAAAATTTAATCAAGTCTTGTGTTTATATCACTTGGAACCCGAAATTGGGCAAGTAAACTTGCAACAAATCGTCCCATGTGGATTTACTAACTAGCAAATCTCTATTCTTGATCTTGTTAGTACATGTACATACTCTAGGCAATTAAGTTATGTCCTAATGGTCCCCTAATGACCCTTGACACAATGGATATTAACCTCTTGCTCCTTTTACCCCCTTGATGTCGCGGTTAAACCTCACAAACACACAAACCCATAAATATTTTTCCTAGCTAAACATGATCTTGTACCTCAACTACCTAATTAATACTTGTACCTAAGTGGTTTAGCAAAAACCATGTGAGTTTAACTAAAACTCTTCAAAACCGCCCCCCTAACTCGGTTTGGTTTGGTTTATGCGACTAGGAAGGTTAACAAGGCTTAGTGCCTATAAATACACACTCCCTAACTCACATAATACATTTTCACAAACCCTTAAACTCTCTCAAAGCTAAACTCTCTTCATTTACCCTTTATTTCATTCGGCTTATCTCATAACCGAACCATACACGGCACAACTCATCCTAAGGTGGCAAGGTACGTTCAAAATCGCATATAAGGGTGATAAGAGAAGCTTGCGAGTCTTGGAGCTTGGGATTTCACTCGTCGCGTGGCAAAACAATTCGGGTTGTGCCTCAAAATTCACGAATAAGAACCTTAGGACCATTGTAGTTTACTCTATGTCCCCCTACGTGGTTCTTTCATATTCATTACCGTTAATCCATTTCTAGTTTTCACAGTATAGTCGAGTTTAAAACTCAAAGTTACTGAACATGCATGGTTTGTCCCATGCATGGTTCACGCACCCTTCCTTGTCACAATGCAACCTTGGAGGTGCCATATACATTAACTTACACGTAAACTTTCATTATAAACGAATTAGGGCGACTTAGGAATGTGTACGCGACCCTAAAAGACACTTGCATGTGAAACCCGACGTGTACACAAGTCAAATACTCGGCATATTATCGCTAGGGCTCTTCGAATAACCATATAAATGGCTAAGGGAGGTAACGGGCCTTAAAGGACCCGTAGCCGGTCACACGAGCCCAACGCGAGCCCAGCACAAGCCCGATGCAAGCTCATAAGCTACAATAAGCCTAAACGGCTTATTCATGTGCTTATAACACGCGCATAATGAGGCTGTAGTATGGTGACTAAGAATCTAATGGACCTTATGGGCATTCTTTCGTTAAGTCAACGGACCTTAACGGGCCTTCAAACCCACTACCGAGTCCACCATAATAGTCCCCCCACCCACCCCCCCGCCACACGCCACGAATAAGCTCTCACAGCTTATTCGCGAGCTTAAACCGCCTATAAGCCTTCAAAGAATCCTAGCAAACTCGTTGGACCCAAAAGATTTAAGACCGAATCATGAGAACCCTTACCGGGTTCTATCGAGCCCAATAGGCCCAACCGTGTGCTTATTAGCTTATCGGATAAGCTAAATAAGCACACCGACCTTCCAAGTGCTTATTAGACTTAAATATACCTAACGGACCCTAATGGACCCAACGAAACACTTTCAAACCTTACCGGGCCTAAACGGGCCCAAGACCGGCCCAATAGGGGTGCTTATTAGCTTATCGGCTTATTTGGAATAAGCTGAAAAGAAAACAGTGGGTTAGGCTTGATACAAGTTGGAAAAGCACTAGGAAAAGTCTAACAACCCTAAACATTCTATTCGGGTTAAGCTATTGGGCCCGCAAGCCCAATAAGCCCGAAATAAGCTTCAATAAGCTCGCCGAGCTTATTGTAAGCTTAACAGCCCCATAAGAGCTTATTAACTACTTTTGGACTTAATGAAACTAAAATAGATCGTTAGAAACCTAAACGGACCTTAACGGGCCCAATAAGGCCCGTTAAGCCGAAATAAGCTCGAAATAGCTTATTTATAAGCCGAAGTGACTTGGTTGGCTTATTTGGACTAAATAAGGCCAAATGCCACTTGTCGGGATTTATTTGGGTTGAAAATGCAATTTTTACAAGTCGGGGGACTAAAACCGTAATTTGCCGAAACTCAAGGGGTTAGTGTCGTCACTTTCAATTTTCAAATAACCCCAGGGACTATTCTTGTAATATTCTGAAACATAAAGGTTTAAGAGTAAACTATAAAAACCTAAACTATCCTTTTTAGAAACTTAAGGGACTAATTGTGTCATTTCCGAAACTAGAAGGTTTAAAATATAAATGTGTATATTTGTAAGCCTAGGGACTAAAAATGTAACAACTAGAAACTTAAGGGTGGTTTAGAGCCAAGGTGAAATAAATAAAACATTTATACGTCGGTCGAACGTTTAGATATTCGGACGTCGAACGATTTAATAACAAATTAATAAATAAAGTATATTTATTAATAATGATTTCACGTTTCTCGAGAACCATCGAAACTATAAATACAATGATCTTGTGTGTCACCACACAAGTGATAACGGTAATATAGATATAGAACTTAAAATGGATTTTAGTTTATACAATGAGTCCGTATAGTTAAATGTGTAAACTAAGACTTTGACCGTACTTACTTTAGGTTACTTAGCAGTTGTGATCACTACTACATGGATACTTGTTTATCATTCAGAGACCTTACCGAGCTAGGGTGAGTTCATAAGCCCCATGCTTTACAATTAAATTAAATGATTTACATCCTTGGGGTGAGAACATGCTTGTTTTACAAAACTGGACGCAAGTGTACATTTTATGCCTGATTACGTGTTTGTGCCTAATTACCATAACCATTTATGCCACGATCATGAACTGTTAATTGCATAGATTGGATGGAATTACATTGTGCGGGCCGCGAATGTTTTTGGATAGATTCTATTAGGGGATTGACAAGCCCCGTTCGGGCGATTAGCTTATCAATGGGAACTGAACGCCATACCATGTCGAATTTGGGATGTTGCAGGGGTAGCACATCATTCCACGGACACCAGTTTGGCAATTTATAATTTGCCATACATATACGTCGAGCCTCGGGTGTCATGATCTTAGGTGAAACGTAATTACTTTTTATGAGTCTGCATCTGTTGCTTGATCATAACACTTGAAAAACTTGCGTTCTCATACCATTGATTTACCATAAACCTATGAATTCACCAACTTTTATGTTGACGTTTTAAGCATGTATTTCAGGGTCAATAAGGCACGATGTGCGGATGATACATTGGGAGTCGAATAATAGAAGAGTCAACCTTAAGATTTGGGGTTCTTATTACACTTAGGGGACAATTGATATAAACCGAGATCTTTATCTTTTTGGTTGAACCATTTTGAAGCCAGAAGCATATGTAACAAACAAGTATTTATGTTAATCCAATGTACCTTTTTCAAACGACACGTTTAAGTAGTCGTTCTCTGATCTTGTGCTATTGACACACCCCTACAATGTAAAACGCCTTCGGATATCAACATTCCGCTGCCATACTCGATTGAGGGTGTTACACCAATTGCTCCTTCATCCAACATTTCTTTTTCTCCATCGTATAATTCAGGATAAAATTTACAGAAAAATTTCTTAACATTTTCTTCCCAAACGGTGATTTTTCCGTCTCCTTCGTTTATCCACCATTGTTTTGCCTCATCAGCTAGCGAGAGAGGAAATATTTTCATTTATAGTTGATAGGAATCCAAACCAAAAATGTAGATCGAATCAATCATTTTAAGTACCATAGCAATGTGGTTTATCACGTCTTCATCAATCCATCTGTGGTATGCATTCATTTGTAATTCCTCCAAAATTTTTTGATGAGTTCAATGTTAATATCATTACTGGTGATGGAAAGATGTGATCCAGTCTGAGCCTTTTCCATGTATTTTTCTGAAATTAGTTCTGTCATGACTTCTTATGGTTTCTTCTTCAGTCTAGGGGGGGGGGGGGGGGGGGGGGGGGGGGGGGGGGGGGGCGTGGGTGGGGGTTGGGGTAACACAAGCTCTGATAAGTACTTCCTGTAACACAGGTAAAAATATCAGCAGGATTTGCTCTGAAGAAAGATAGAAAAAAAAATTAGCACGAAAATCAAATACAAAAAACTCAGACTTTGTATTCTATTTCAAATAATCGATACCCGTATTCAATGGAAGTGAATACCGGTCCGAAATAATCAGTTTGATGAATGACGCTGTATTGACAGAAAAGTTGATACGCGAATCTAATGGAAGTGATACGCCGTATGAGTTTTTGAGCAAAACATGTATTAGAAAACCAATCTAAAATAAAACACACAAATATACAAGCAAACAATTAAACTAACAAATATATAAAAATATACAGAATATACAAGAATATACACTAATCTAATTAACACTACTCCTAAGGGTTAGATCTAATGTTAAAAACCAAAACATAAAATAAAAATCAAGAATAAATTTTCACTCCCCGGCAACGGCGCAAAACTTGGATTGTGTCGTTGGTGGTGTTTTATTTATGATATTTCAAGTTTTAAATTATATTTGCCGACTTAACCAAAAACACCACTTACGGGCAGTGTAACCCGGTCCGTGGTAGATTCGTGGTAAGTAGGTGTCGAACACTTGAAGCGAGGTTAAATCTCTTAATTTATTTACATTTTGGTTATCTAATCTAAGTTAATTTAATCTAAGTCAAACATATGCTAATCCTATGTTAGTTCTAATCCTAATTCTAACAGGTAATAAGGAAGGCTCAGTCTGAGAAACTGGCACGGGTTTGGTTGGTGACTACAATCAATTCAAGACACTTTAACCCACTCAAGCAAATTAACAGAAGATAAAAGAGCGGTCGAGCCTTATGATAGAAAACTGTATTAGCCATCATTAATCCGCTTTAGAATTGGTTTTTGTTTATTCAGTGCATGATTTACTTACCGAATGGCATATCATTCTTAGACTTAGGCGGGACTTCATCCGGGGCGGGAAAGAAGACTTTTTGGGGGAGTTAGCAGTTTGGTCCCCTGAAGATGTATAACTTAAATGCAATATCTACTCGGTTGGCAACTTTGACCCTTGTCTTTTTAATCTTTTGTAATACAACTTTAGGCTTGGCAGTTTTAGCCCCTCAAGTTGTATTTTCTTCATTTTGATGACTTTTGACTTTGCCCTTTCCACTCCGTGCTTGGATTTGTTTGTCTTTGGCTTTCTTTTTGCTCCTTTTCTTGAATATCCGTTTCCTGCACAATACAAATGCAAACATACAAATACAATGTATTTTTGGTACGTTTTTAGTCATTTAGGTTCGCTTAATATGAAAAATGGTATGTGTAATTAAACACATATCAGTCCTCTAACACCTCATCAAAAAGAGGATTTACGTCACTAGATATGTATTCGTCATTGAATTAGAAAAGAGGGTTCGAATAAATTTTTATAATATCTTCCGGAACGTCCTCATCGGATAGTGACTCATCATCACTAGAGGTAAAATCTTCATTTAAATCGAAAAGAGGGTTAGAGAAAGTCACAGATTTTTCCTCATAAACGTTAATGGGAGAGAAATAATCACACATAGGTAAATCACAATCACTATTACTCCCGGATGTATCCTCAGACTCACTTAGGATTGGAACAAGGTCCTCAACACTAGACATTTTTACTTTGTCCGATTCCTTTTCAGGAATAGTGCTAAGATGCTCATCCCCCATGATGAGAGAGTCCTCGGGCTTCAAAGTCAGTAAAACAGGTGTGATTTTGATAGATGGAGATGTTTGAGAATCAATTTCATTCAAAGGAATAGTACTCTCCTCGTAATCATCATCATCACAACAAGTACAATTGAAATGTCACGAGGCTAGGTAGTATAAGTACTGAGTTTAGCCACCTGCTCTAAATACTGAAGTTCTTTCTTTTTATTAATCTCAAAAGGCCATTTCTATTTCTTGGACCCCTAACTTTTCTTTGTAGGTACTCACAAAGCAAGGGGGAGCATATCTCATTGTTTCTAACATATTTGTTTTGTAGCATTCATCAAGGGGGAGCTTTCCATCTTGACAATATCTCTACATTTCTCATACATTTGCTTTCCATTTTTGTTTCGACAAAAAGGGGGAGAAAGTAACCAAGTTTAAATACATGTCTAATCATCCCTAATATGTTTTGTCATCAACAAAAAGGGGGAGATTGTTAATACAAATAAACCGGTTTTAAACAAAACGTTTTACAATCAACTTAGACTAAGGTTTTATTAATGACAAAACATAACAAACCTCTTATTATCTCACAAACATGATTTCTTTACTATCTCCCATCTTTGTAGAAAAACACATGCAAATGATTTCTTTACTATCTCCCATCTTTGTAGAAAAACACATGCAACTTGAAAAAGCATACAAATTCTTTTAAAACCCTAACTTTATACAAAATCATCTTACACTTATTTTCTCATTTAGTATATAATCAAATGCAGCAAATCCAAGGAAAATCTCATAAGATTACACAAGATATCTCAAGATTTTGCAAATCAAAATTCAGATTTTGTTACTGTATTCCGGTGCCCTTAGTTTTGCAAGCCGGTGCCCTTTGTCAACAGCACCGGAAGAACCGGCTTACAGTAAATTTTTTGGCTATAAATACCAAGCCATTTCTCATGTTTTCACACACCTTTCTTGTGGAATATCATATATCATAACACGGGGTCGATTCTTGGACTTGACTTGTTTCTAGAGAGAGAAACACATGAGAGATTTTCTAGTGAGAGAAAATGTGTTTTATAAGTAAAGTGAAAAAATGACTAGCTTACCTCTTCCAAGGTTGGAAGAGACTTATATAGTTCTTACATTATACCGGGTATTAGTACCCGGTTTAATACCGAAAATCATACTATTAACTAT
>BQNB010031002.1:0-51854 GCA_026074375.1 Tanacetum coccineum
TGTTCAACACAAGTTATTCCATCTCGACGGCAGTGACATTGTTGACTTTATTGTGGCTCTTCGTATGTTCACAAGAAGTCTTATCATTAAAAGACGTGTCGAGGATTTACAACTTGGTGTAGAGAGTTACCAGAAGAAACTTAACATCACCGAACCTCAAAAGACCTTTCCTAGAAATTGAATTCAATGAACTCTACACTCCATCATACAAACCACCAAGAGTAATCTATGAAGATGACGAGGTGTCATTTTATACACTTTTTCAGGGTCGTTTAACCCCCAAAATCATGTGTTTATGCCCAAAATAGGTACTTAATCGTTCCTTTTCAGGTATTTCGCATTTGGAAGACATTTGGATGAATTACATGTGACTTGGGCTCATTTGGAGAAGAAACGGATGAGAATACAAACCAACACCAAGACTCTTGAAGATTTGTGCTCACAAAGCCTGGAGACGACGTCACAAGCCATACATGATGCGGTCATGACTCATCAAGGGACGGCGGCACATATTTCAAGACGGCGTTAGCCCGTACTGACTTAAACGCAGATCTAGAAGATTCATTTTACGACAGCGTCACGATCAAAATGTGACACCGTCGCGTCGATTTTATTATATATACAAACTCGAATTTAGGGTTTTGTATGTGTAACTTTAGAATAAAAAGAGGGCACAAACCCTAGTTCATTTTGCAGCTGTAGGAGACGATTTTAGGGCCTAAAAACCCTATTGTACTTCTTCTAATTCATGTTTTAATCAAGTAAGGTTTACTTAATCATTCAATATGTTTATGTGTTGTTTGATCTATTGTTCTTGCTTTATCTTTAACATGCTTGGCTAAACCTATTATTGTGTTTATTTATGATTGTATGAAACCTAGAATGTAGATCTTAGTGGTGTTGCTTCTTGTGATGGATGTGCACGTTAGGTCTTAGAAAACCAGCTTTCTATCTATAATCGTTGTTGATATGTCTAGGGAAACGTGATTGTGTAGAAAGGATACCATCGGGTAACAGTCTTCATACTACATTGCCCCCTAATATGGTTGATCTACTTTTAATGTATTTTACATGCACTTAGTAAACTCCTAGGGGCTGTGTAATAGTCTTCATACTACCTTGCATGTGCGTTGCTCTAGCGGCATACTAAGTAGACGGCGGGTTCGTGTAATTCGTTCATGCTTTAGGAAATAATTACATAGATCATCACAAGTATGACAAGGCAACAACACTAGGCGAAGCAATCTAGGGAGTAATACATGCTTAAATAGACACAATCTTTTATCTTATTGTTATCACCATTAGTTTATATTACTATTTAGTTTAATAGCTAAAACCAAACCTCTCTCCAATTATATAATTTACCTGCTTTCCATTAAATACAAAAATACAAAAATAATTTTCCCTTAACCTTTAGAATTCTGTTAGACCATGATCAAGCCTTCCCAACCTATTCCTCGAGTGAACGATAAACAACCCCGAGTTTTGCCCATACTACACTACAACGATTAGGTGCACTGCCTAGGGAGTTGTAAAACTTCTCGTGTAGAAGTCATACGACAACCGCACATCAAGTTTTTAGCGCCGTTGTCGGGGAATAGTTAGGTATTGATCATAGTTTAGCTTAGCTCTACTTGCTTGAATCCTTTCAAGTAAGATTTAATTTCTATATATTAGCTTTCTTGTAGCCTATCTTTTCTTTGTGTTAATTGTTTTGTAACCCATTCTCGTTAACCACCATGGGAGACGAGAATCCTATCTGTACTCTAGGAGATTACTCCAGACCAAGCCACGAGGGCTATAGGAATACAATCGAGCTCCCCGAAGGGAACAACGTGGTACCTTTTCGATTCGACACTATCCGGTTGGTGCAAAACGGATGCTCATTCCACAGACTACGGTCTGAGGATCCAAATCAACACCTCAAGGATTTCCTTAAACTTATGGACTCACTTGACCTTGACGGTGAAAACAGGGAAAGAATGCGCCTGTGTTTATTTTAATTTTCCCTACGCGATCAAGCTAGCAATTGGCTTGACCGCCTTCTAGCAGGATCCATCTCCACATGGGAGGATCTTACTACCCGATTCCTTGCTCAATTCTTTCTACCGGGAAGGACCGCAAAACTCTACAATGATATCCTGATGTTCCAACAACATCATGGAGAATCTCTGTCCGAAGCATAGACTCGTTTCAAGGACTTACTCCAAAAAGTCCCTCAACATGGCATCGATCTTTGGCTCCAAGTCCAATTTTTTATGACCATGTCAATCTCGTCACAAGACGAACCATTAACCAATCGGCCGGTGGTAAGCTTCGTGACATCAACCTCGAAGAATCCTGGGCAATATTAAAGGACCTCGCCCTCTATGACAACGAAAATTGGAACGACCTAAAGGATTTTGCTAAGCTGGTCAAGGCAATCGCATTGCCTCAAGATGTCCTGAGTACATCCGACTGTCGTCTAATTGAGCTCGAAAATCAAGCCCAACGCTTTATAGAAGCTCATCTTGCTCAAACACAACCTACCCAAGTAAACAAAATCACCGCCTCGTGTGAAATCTGCAATGGTCCTCATGGCACTTGTAATTGCACAAAAGACCCCGAGCAGGCTTGTGTTGACTACGCATCTTCGCATACGAATGAAATTAGAGGCAAGAAGTTCACCTCGAACCATGGACCAAGGAATTTCAATGATGCCGCCAACACTTGGAAGGACAAACCAAACTTTAATCGGGCACATACCCAAACCTTCACTAGCCCACAAGGCGGATCAATCTCTGTCGACTCCTCTAGTTATCAAATGAAGCTTGAAAAGGCATTACTTGATTTCGACTCTAACCAAGAGAAAATGTTATCTAACCTAAGTACCCATCTAGAACAACAACAGGACGACATGATTGGCAAGATTAACCTCCTTTGGAAAACTGTCTCCGAAAAGCTCAATGACACATCTTCCCCCAAAAATGCAGGAAGTTCCATGGCCCCCAGAAGCATTGCAGCAATCAGCCATGACAAAAAGGAGGAACTTAGAAAGAAAGGAATCAAAAGCCCATCAAAATTGCTCTCCCCAATATATCTCTCTCCCGCATCCATAAAAGAACTAAACAAAAATCCGTCATCTCCAAAACGCGTTCATTTCATCAATTTAATCGTTATCTTAAGCACGGACAATGATACGGAGGAAGAAGATGCCTCATCAACCAACGTATGCAACCTCGACCTTGGTGGTATGGCAAAAGGAAAAGAAGAGTTAAAAGAGCAAGGCAAGGAAGAGAAGGAAATGGAGGCTGACATAGAAGTAGAAGAAGAAGAAAGTGAATTTGAGACTAATGAGGAAGTTGAAGAAATAATCGAGGAAGAGGAAGATGACGGAGATGGTGAGTACTTCAACTTATTCCCAACTATGATGGAATTAACACATCATGAATGGCTATTAAAGAATCCTCGACCTCCATGGGTGAAGGCAAGGATAAAAACCAGAAGCCCGAACAACACCAAAATCTCCTGCATGATCGGTCACTTCTTTATAAGACACGCCTACATAGACTTAGAATCACCAATCAATATCATGTCTAGGCGTCAATACAACCAGATAATGACTTATGAGCTTACATCAAGGCAGAAACCGTCAAACCCCAAAAAAATCAGCAACTTTGTAGGAAGAATAAGAGTCCTAAAGATTTTCATAGGAAGCTTCACCTACGAATGCGACTTTATGATATTAGAAGATACCACTAGCATTATTGATCGCCATCTTGGATAAATGGTCTTCGAAAAACCCTTCATAGACGAAACCGGCATTGTCTACGATGAAGAGAAAGGAACAATCAATAATGAGCAAGGTGATGGGAAAATCACATTTAAAATGCCTTACACCATGGAGATATACAAGCAAACAGGGCTTATGGGATTGAGCGCCGATTCCATACCCCCGTCCGCCCATAAAGAAAACTTTAGGCATGGAAAGACGCACTACTATCAAAGCTAACTCATTGGAAATGAGTAAAAAATAGGACAAAGGTGATTGGAGAGGAATTATGCATTTGATGAGACTGGAAAAAGAAATGATGGATAACAAAGGAGAAGTCACGTAAGTACGTGTGACTTCGAGTCTAGCTACAAGACTCGTTAATAAAGAAAAGCGCTTCTTGGGAGGCATCCCAATTTACTTTTCTCGCATATTAGGAGTGTCATGTGTGTTTTAATTCTTCACTATTTGTTTTATTATGTTTAAATTATCTTTTAATCATGCTTTGCATTGTCTTTAACCTCGTCTTAATTTCAATCAAATGTATTTTGCAAACAATAAGTGTAGGGGAATTTATCCGGCTTTTGAGCCAAAATTCAAACATGTTAAATGATTTATTTAGATTAATTCACGTCAGTATCGAGTCATATGATTGAGTTGTTAATTCTCAGGTTTTATACAACAATTTATATAGAAACTAACTTATGGAATCAAGTGCAGAAAATTTTTCATCAAAAACAAAATTTTCGTTTTCACAGACGGTGGAGACGACGTCGCGATTAACACTCGACGCCATCACCACGACACCTGTGACGGGGTCACACCAACCCCGACAGCGTCAAACGCCCAGGTACAGAAAACTCAAATTTTTTTAATTATTTTTGAAAACAAAACTTGTGCAACATTTAATATAAGTATTCTTCTGTATAAACCTAAAAAACCTGATAAGTTTAACAATTCTTTCATCCTATCTATCGAGTTAAACCCTAAATTCATATTGTATATTGGTAAATCACACATTTTATGCTTGGTATAGTTTTCTCTGTCTTTGATTACAAGTTATATTTGATAAGAAGAAGCTTGAAAGTTCTTAGGAAGTTTCATTGGATGATTCTCGGAGGACGATCTAACCGGTTATCGCATGTTTCTTCTCTATTATTGAGTAAACCAGGGGAGTACTAGTTTCTTTTGCTTGTTTTCTTTTCCCTTTATCTGTTTTAACAGGTATTTCTAGAGAGCATTAGGGACAATGTTCAAAATAAGTGTAGGGGAAATAAGCCTTAGAAACTATTCTTTCATTTGTCATTTGTTTTGTCCTTAAAAAGATGGGTAATATATCAAAAATAGCATAAAAGGGTGATTTTTACCAAAATTTGAAATTTTTTACGACACATACCAACAAAAACCGAGTATTACTAGCGTCCCATGGATAGGAATATATATGACTAGCACAATAACCCTTAAAATTCCACCCCCAAAATGTGAGGTTCGCTCTTAGATCTTTAGGAATTCGGGTACCTATTGTTGGTAACCCAAGATGATTTTATCTTTACCCAGTTCGAGTTAAGGAGTGAGCAGTCACACGTGTCTATTCCGTCGTTACGGATGTGTACGTGTGGTCTTTGTTGCCTTTTCTGGAATGTCTGGAGTTAGTAAAATTCTTATGAGTGTACCGGTAGTATATTAAATTTTAGAACTTATTTTTGTGATGCATCCCGATACCGCATAGTAAGTATTAGGATTTGCTTGATAAGAGGCATTAGGATTAACCCATGTTTTAAACCTTTAATTCTTATGATGGTCACCTCGATCATATAACTATCCCACACCCTTGCCATGCACTCACCTTTAGTGCAGGATACCCTAGTACAACCCTCCGAGCCTATCCTTTTTCACGCTTCTCATAATTTTTTGGTTAATCCGGACTATTAATGAAGAGCATTGACATCCTTAAACCAATCGTTACACCCAAAAATCCTTAGCCTACCTTATATGTACTCACCTTTAGTACATTATTGTGATAACCCAAGTTAATTATTTGAGTTCACGGTTGCTAAGTCCTTATCCTTATAAATACAGTTTTAGGACGATTGTGATTCATGGTAGTATTTATTTCATGGAAGAATGAGGAAGAAAAGTTAAGTCAATATCCCCATATGTTTGTCAAATGATATCCATGTTATTTTGATCCACCTCAAATCGGGTCATTAGTTAGATTGTAATTATCGAGCATGTAAAAGCTTAAGTGTA
The DNA here is from genome assembly GCA_026074375.1 of Tanacetum coccineum. Classification (NCBI taxonomy): domain Eukaryota; kingdom Viridiplantae; phylum Streptophyta; class Magnoliopsida; order Asterales; family Asteraceae; genus Tanacetum; species Tanacetum coccineum. The sequence goes on from BQNB010031002.1 coordinate 6,002, forward strand.
GGGGTACGTGTTATAAACCCCATGTGATGTATTATGTCTTCAAAAAAAATGAGAAAAGAAAAAGAAAGAGATTGATGTAGAGTTGTGTAGAGTCTGTATATCTTCGTCTGAGTCTTGGCTTAGAAACCAAAACAGCGTGTATTGGTAAAAATAATTAGCTAACCCTTCCACTCCAAATTCACCCAAAGTCACCACCCAAATGTATCCCATCCGTTTCCGTTTCCATTATATGTTATCTTACACCTACACCCCATAACCCTTTAAAAGACCTCTTCGATAGTAATGAATAATACTTACACCTAGCGGTGGAGTTTTGATCCTTTACCAAGACTATGGTAGTTTATATGCCATGACAGGTAATGAGTGTGATTTTCCATTTCCCCCATATGTTATAATCTATTATACACCCGAGTGAAAGAAAGAATCTCAAACACTTATGTGAGGTGCTAGTATATACTTTCTGTGCTTTTAATTACGAGGTCTAGAAGGTTGTGTTGTATAATATTTTTAAATAGCAGGTAAAATGACCCCTCATACTATTATTGTCCAGATAGAAAAGCCCATTTGCTTGAGGACAAGCAAATCCCAAGTGTAGAGGTATTTGATGAGGTGCCATTTTATACACTTTTTAGGGGTCTTTTAACCCTCAAAATCATGTGTTTATGCCCAAAATATGTACTTAATCGTTCCTTTTCAAGTATTTCTCATTTGGAAGACATTTGGATGAATTACACGTGACTTGGGCTCATTTGGAGAAGAAACAGACGAGATTACAAACCAACACCAAGACTCTTAAAGATTTGTGCTCACAGAGCCTGGAGACGGCGTCACAAGCCATACACGACGCCGTCACAACTCATCAAGTGACGGCGTCACATATTTCAAGATGCATCAGCCCGCACCGACTTAAATGCAGATCTAGAAGATTCATTTTACGACGGCGTCACGATTAAAACACGACGCCATCGCGTTGATTTTCTTATATATACAAACCCGAAATTGGGGTTTTGAGTGTGTAACTTTAGAATAAAAAGAGGGTATGAACCCTAGTTCATTTAGCAGCTGTAGGAGACGATGTTAGGGCCTAAAAACCCAGGGCCTAAAAAAACCTATTGTACCTCTTCCAATTAAATGTTTTATTTAAAGCTTGTGTTTGTTTTTGGGTATGTGTTGGTCTGGGTCTTATGTTTTGTGGTTTGTGGTTTTTTGGTGTTGGGTGTTTTTTAGTTGTTTTGTTGTAGTTGTGTAGGTCGGTGTTTTTGGGCTCGTAGTTTGGGTTTTTACGGTTATTTTGGGGGTTTGTGTTTTTTTGTTTAATGGGTATTGTGTTGTTAGTGTGGTTTTAGATTGGATTAGGGTGTGGGGGTTGGTTGTTGTTGTGGTTGTTTTAAGGTGTTGTATTTTTAGTTGTTTTTATCTTCTGTTGTTTGGTTAATGGTATTTGTATGTTGGTTATGTGTGGGTTGTTTTGGGTTGGCTTGTGTGGGTTGTCGGGTTGGGTGTTGGTGTTTTGGGTGTTGTTTTTTTTTTTTGTTTGGTATTGTTTGTTTTTTTGGTTGTTGGTTGCTAAGTGCTTTTATGTGGGTTGGTAAGGTTGTGGTTTTTGGTCTGTCTTGGTGTGGTTTTTTTTGGGGTTGTTTGGGTTGGTTTTGTTACTTTTTTTTTTGTGTTTGTGTTTTTTAAGTGTTAGTCCTATGGTTTTTTGGAGTGTTTGTGTTTTCTGTTTACGTCCTGGTTAATTGGTGTGGGTTTGGTTGGGGTGTGGTTATGGATTTATGTGTAGTGGTGTTGCGGTTTGGGGGTTTAGTGTTTGTGGTAATGTTGTTGGTAGTGGTTTTTGTTATTTTTTTTTGTATGTTAGTTCTTTGCTAGTGTTGTTAAGGGGTCTATTTGTTGTTTGTAAGTGTCTCTCTTGGGTGGTGGGGGGTTTTGTTGGTATGTATGCAGTTGTTTGGTTTGTGGGTTTGGTTATTAGTTTGTCTTATTTGGTTTTGCTTGTGGGTTTTTGGTTGTTGTGTTTTTGCTTGGTATGTTTGTGGTTTTTCTGGTTTTTTTTGTTTCTGGGTGTGTAGGTGGTGTGTTATTTTTGTTGTTGGTTGTTATGTGTGTTTGTTTAGTTTTTTTTTGGTAGTAATGTGGTGTAGTCTGTTATTGTTGGGTTTGGTTTTTTTTTGTGTATTTTTGTATGGGTTGTTTGTTAGGGGGGTTTTGGTGTTTGTGTGTTTTTTGAGGGGTGTTCGTGGTATGGTTGTTTTTTTTAGGGTTTGTTTGTGTGGTTTTGTTTGTGTAGTTATTGGGGTGTTAGTTTGTTGTTTTTGTTTTTTGTTATAGGGGTAAGTGTTCGTGTGGTTTTTGTATTGTTAGTTATGTGTTTTGTAGGTTTAGTAGTGTTTATTTTTTGTTTTTTTTTTTTGGGTAGTTTATGTTTTTATTTTGTGGCGTTGGTTATTTGGTTTTTTGTGGCTGGGTTTATTTTTGCTCTGTGTTTTATTTAGTTTTTCTGTCGTTTGGTTTGTTTTAAAGGTTGTGTGGGTTGTTTTGGCGATAGTGGGTTTGTTTAGTTTTTTTTTTTTTTATTTGTTTTGATGTTGTTTTTATTTTTTGGTTATTTTTTTCTTTTGTTGTGATTTTTGGGTTGGTTTTACTGTCTTGGGTGTTTTTTCTCTTCTGTTTGTTGGGTGTTTAGTGTTGATGTTTAGGTAAATTTTAGCTTGTGGATATGTTGTCTGCTGTATTGTTGTTGGTTGGTTATTTGTGTTAGAGCGCTTATGGGTTTGCTGTTTTTGTCTTTTTAGGGTGTGGTCTGGGGGTTTTGTTTGTTGGTGTTTTTTATTTATGGTGGTTGGGTGTGGGGTTTTTTCACGGTATGTTTGTTTAGTATGTTATTTTGTGTTTATTTGTTTGTTTTTTGTTGTTGTAAGTTTGTTGTTTATGGGTGGTTTGACAGGTTGGTAGTTTTAGTTTTTGGTGTTGTGTGTTTTGTGTTGTTTTTTTTAATTATTGGCTACGTGTTGTTTGTTTTTGGTGGGTTATATGGTTTGGATGTGGTTGTTTTTTTTGTTTATTTTTTTGTCTGGTATGGTTTGGTTTGTGATGTTTTTTGGTTTGTTTGTTTTTGGTTTTTTGGGTTGGTGTAGTTTTTGTGTTAGTTGTGTTGGGTGTGTTATCGGTTTTTTGATTTTTTGTGTGTTTTTTTGTTTCGTGTTGTTTCAACTTTGTTTTTGTTGGTAGATTTTTGGGGTAGTTGGTTGTCTGTTGGGCGTATGTTTAAGGTTTATCTTTAAGCGTTTTATGGGGTTTATGGTTTTTTGTGTTGAGTCTATTTGTGTTTTTTGGTTTTTTTTGTCTTTAGATGTTTGTTGTTAGTTTTTGTGGGTTCTGTTGTTTTTTGTTTTTTTTATGTTTGATCTTTTGTGTGGGTGTGTGTGTTAAGTTTGTATGTGTTTATTCGTTGTGTTGTTGGTTGTCTATTGGTGTTGTTGTTATCATGGTTGGAGCTTTATTGGTTTGTTAAGTTTTGGTTTGTGTTTTGTTTTTTGGTGTTCTTGTGTGTGGTTGTTTTGTTGGTTGTTGTTTTGTTTGCTTAATATATGTTTGTTTTAGGAGTTTTTGGGGTTTTTTGTGTAGTGTTGTGGTTTTTGGTTTTGGGTATTTTTTCGTTGTGGTTTTAGGTGTTTTTAGTAGTTAGGGTTGTTGTATGGTTGTTTTTTATAAGTGTTACTTTTTGTTTGTTGATTGTAGTGGATTCTTTTAGGAGTGTATGTGTTTAGGTGTGTATGCGAGATAGGTATTTTGTGTGGGTTTTTTTTTTACTGTGGTGGTTTTTTGATGTTTTTTGTGAGTTTTAATCGTTTTTTTGTTGTTTGTTGTTTGTTCGGGTTGTTTTGGTTTTATTTTATTTGGTTTGTGTAATGGGTCTAGTTTTTTTTCGTTTTTTTTTTAGTGTGTGGGTGTGCTTTTTTTGATATTTGTTTAGGGTTTTGCTTAATAGTATTAGGTAGGGTGTGTTTTTTTTATGTGATGGTTGTCGTTGGGTTGTTTGTTGTTAGTATTTTAGTTTTGTGTTTTGATTTGTTTAGCTGTATATTTGTTTGGGTTTGGATTACTTTGTGTTTTTTGGGTGTGTTCGGTTGTGGTTGGTGTGTGTTTGTGGTGGTTAGTGTTAGTTAGTTTAGTGTAGGTTTTTATTGTTGTAGGGGTTGTTTGGTAAGTTTGTTTTGGTTGTTTGCTGTTTGTTTATTTTGTTATATTTTTGGTCTTTTTTGTGTAGTGGTTTGATTGTATGTTTTTTTGTGTGGTGTGGGTGAGTGTATGTTTTTTGTATAGTTCTTGGTTGTGTTATTTGGTGGTAGGTTCTGCTGTGTGGGTTATTTGTTGTGTGTGTTGTTGTCTTGTTAGTGGTGTTTCGGTGTGTTTATCTTTTTGTTGGGGTTTTGGTGTGTTGTTTTATAGTTTAGGCGCTTTGGACTAGGTTTTGGTTGTGTTAGTGTAAAAGGCTTGGTGTTTTGTTTGTTTTTTTTTTTTTGTTGTTCTAAGTTTTGGTTGGTTAAGGGTGTTGTGTTGGGTGTGTTTTTGTTAAGTTAGTTTTTGGGCGGTGTTTGTGGTTGTTTTTGTTTCTTGTTCGGTGTTTATGATTGTGGTTGTTCGGTTTTATTGTTAGTGGGTTTTAGTTGGTTGTGTTTTCTGGTTGCTGTATTTGGTTAGTGGTGTATAGGGTATTGTTGTTGTTGTATTGTGGATTTTTTTTTTTTTCTTTTATTTCTTGGTTGGTGGTGTTTTATTACATGATTCTTGGTATTGTTCAACGTTTATGTCAGCATTTTGTAAAACCTATGATTTTCTACTCGCGTACCTTTGGTTTTACAATATATTAGTTTTTGGGTAGGTAAGTGGGGTACTGGTGTTATTTTGTTTTGCTTAGATTTGGTTAGGGAGTTAGTTTTTGTGTTTTGTGTGTTGCTTTTTGTTTTTGGTTTGTGGTGGGGTTGTTTGTTGGGGGTTGGTTCTCTAGGTTTTGTGGTTTTTTGTTTTTTAGTTTGGTTGTAGTATTGTAGTTTTTATAGGGATATTTCTTATATTTTTTGTAATTCGTTTAATGTTTTAGTGTTTTGTGTAAGCGTTAAGGGGGCTTGTAGTAATTAAGTAAATGTTTTTAATTTTAATTGGTGTTATTTTAGTTGTCGGTTTTGTGTAACAGTTCTTTGGAAAACGTGTAATGAAGAGGTCTTTTATTAGTTTTGGGAAGTATCCCTCAAAACTTCATAAGTATATCACTAGTTATACATAGTCTAGAGCCAATGTCCCTTGTATTTCAATGAAATGTGTGTGCATGGTGATTATGTACAATATATTGTGTAACATTCTAGAACACATACAGTGTAATCTTTTATATTGTGTTGTATAAATTTATCGTCGTATGTATATTTGTAAAACTTTATAAAATTATTATGTTATAGACTTATAAAAAAATCGTCTCATGAAGCCCGTATCACTGTTAAATCTACTATAACAAATTGATATATGTACTTGTATATGTGGATACTCTAAAATCCCCAAAAATAACCGCCATCTATATAATTCAAAAACTTCGTGGATCAGTTAGATATGTTTTTTGGTTTTAGTTGTGTTAATTTGTTGTTTAGGGTACTGTGGTATGAGGTTTTATAATGGGGTTTTTTTGGATGTTGTATTTGTGTTGAGAATCTTTGGGTATGTTGTTTGGTGGATTGGTGTTTGTTTAGATAGTTGCTTTTTAGTTGGTTTTGCTTCGTGTTGTTTTACTAAGTATTTGTGTTTTAAGGTGTTTTATCGTGTGTTGGTGTGCTGTGTGGATTCTTGATTATTTAGTGGTCTGTGTGGTGTTTTTTTGTTTTTTTGTCATGGTTTTTTTGGGGGGTGTAGGGTTATGGTTTCGTTGGGTATGAGTGTTTCTGTGTTTCTTTGTCCTTTTGATGTTCTTTGTTGTTGTTTTTCGTTTTGGTTAACGTTTGGAATTTTGGCTTTAAGGGTTGTTTAGGTAACTGTGCCTTCTTTTGTTAGTGTGAAGATTTTTTTTTCTCTGTCGTTTTTCTTTTGCGTTTCTGTGGTTGGGTGTTTTGTTGAGGTGTGTCTTTTTGTGTAGTAATTTGTTTACTAAGTTTGTGTATGATGTTCATCATATTGTTTTGTCGTTAAGTTGTTGCTTTGTGGTGTTTTGGGTTTTGGGTTAGGTGTTTATTGTTGGTTTAGTGGTTTTTCTTAGGGTATCGTTAGTTTTGTGTTGTTCGTTCTTGTGGGCTATTGTGTCTCTGGTGGTGTTGTTCCTGAGTATGTATGGTGTCCGCTGTTTGTGAGGTTAGTTGCGTATTTGTTTTTATTTTTTTATTTTTTATTGTAGTTTTTTAGTAGGTTTGTTTTTTTTGTTTGGGGGATAGCTATTGTTTTATTTTTACGCTCTTTGTTGTTTCGGGTTTTAGGGGATGTGGATGGTTTGGTGTGTTGTTGAGGTCTGGGTTGGTTGTTTAGGTGGGTGTTTTATTGTGGTGTAGTATTTTTTTAAGTGTTTTTGCGTTTTGTGTTGTGTTTTGTGTTTTGTGGGTTTGTTGTTTGTGGGTTTGTTATGGCGTGATTGGTTTGTTTGAGGGGTGGTTTTTTTGGTTTTTTTAGTAGCATCGTTTCAGTTCAGTGAGACGTTAGTAGAGTCGTCTGGTAATGAAGTCGTTTAATTAGAAGATAGTGATATGTTTAGTGAGATGTAGGGCAACTAAGATGAATTAGAACCCCGATACAATCTGTTGCCTTCAGACATAAAGAAGACATGAAGCCTGTTAGGGCTCTTTAGTGCCAGCTTAAGGTGAACTAAGCTTGGTTAGAGGTGGTTTGGTGTGGTTCTGGTTTTGTAGAGTTGGTTATTTGGTGGGCTGGTACGGTTAGTGGCTTATGGTTTATGTCCGTAGTACAAGTGTCGCTGCCTTTTGTATTTTAACTCGATAGATGAGTCTTGTGTAAATGGTGGTGATGCGTTGTATGTTTTTTGAAAGTGTATTGACTGTTAGTAGAGAGATGGGCGGGGTAAGTTGAGGGATATTAGAAGTCTGAGTTACTTATCCCCTTAATTTAGAATTGTATCCTGAAGATGGGGTATAATGTGTAGAAGGTCTGGAGATGACATCGCATATGACCTTTAGAAGTGTGTTTGGTCTCCGATTCCTTATAATTAATGCAGGGTGCAGTGAAAGTTCTACACCAGTAATGAGATAAAATGATAGAAGTAAATTGTTATGATAGTTGTGATAAGATTTGTTGCCTCTGTGAAGTACAAAGCTTAGCTTTGATTGTGAATTATGAGTTTTGTTCGTGTCATTCAGCCGGATAGTGTTTCGCGCAGAATCAATGATTTGTGCGCTTATAAATTTTTGGATTTAATTTTTGCTAATAAGAGTTATAATATTGAAAAGTATGTATATTGGTGTTATTAGTTTGTGTCAAGTAGGTGTTGAGAGGTAAAATGCTGTGTTCTTGTATTTTCTTACTGCTCTTAGATTACCCATCTTGTTGTTCCGTTGTATAGACTAGTTTGACAAATGACTTTCGTAAAGTTTTTTTATTTATTTTGATTACTGTTGTAGTTTTCTAGTTTGATGGTTTTGTAAGTTGTATCTTGTGTATCGTAATGATGAGTGGTTAATGGTTTGGATGGTTGTTTTTTGGTGTTTTATGACTTTGTCGTTTTCCCCGGTTTTGTTAGTTATGGGTAATTTTTTTAGCTGGTTTTGTCTGGTCTACTTGGTTGGTGTTTGTCTCGGATTTTGGCTTGTGCTCTTTGATTGGTGTTAAATAATGTTAATGAAAAAGGAGTTTGCTTAAAAGGTGAAAAACTTTGAAAGTATGTGAATAGATGAAACTTTTTTTCACGTTTAATTTTATTGTGTTATTTATCGAAATAATTTATACCATGTTGTTGTGTGAAACAAAAATGTCAAGAGATTGAATGATGATAGTATGTATGGGGTGAGTCTTTCCTCTGTCTGAGATAACTCAAAGTAGTACGAAGTATTAGTTTTGAGTTAACAGTCTATATCTAACGCCAACTGAAACTTGTTTCAGAAGGGACTTGATGTTGATTTGGAGGAGTAAAGGTTTGTGTGAATGTAAGAGCGTGTACATTAATTGCACAACGTGAAACCCTGTTCCCTTTTGTCGCTCATGTGGAATTCTATTTTATATTGTTTGGGTTTATTAGGTTGTGCTGAAATTTTTTAAGCCACTGTTTGTTTTTTTTGGAGTATGTAGGTTGTACGAGTAATATTTAAGCTTTTGTTCACTTTGTACCGCTGGAAGATGATGTTTTTCTTTTGGTGTTTGCTGTTATTATATTTATTTAAGTGTTTGGTGTTGTAAGTTTACTGCCCTATGTTTAAAACTTAGTATTCTATGCGATTTTGTCTATGGGTGTTGCTTGTATGTGTATGATGTTTCAATTTATTTGGTTATTTTATATATACCTGTTTCAGGTAAAGTGAGCGCAGCATATGTGGCGTCATTGATGATGAGTCCTGTTTGTTTTTGTGCTATAGTGTGTGTGAAGAAGGAACCCACGTGTGTGAGTAAGTTGTGTTGTTGTTGTACGAGAGTTTGATCGGGACTATTTACTTATTGGTACATGTTAGTCTGTATTACTACGTTGCGTCTATTCTAGATAATGAGAAGCAATACAGTTTTTAAATGTCCAGTGATTTGAGTCATTGAGCTTGTTCTTATTACCCATTTCAAGTGATTGATTTGTTTATTTGTTTTTACTTGTTGTGGTTCCTGTTGGTCTTTTCCTTATGGGATGTGTTTGTAGTTGTTAAGGTGTTACGGGTCTGTAGTGTGGCTTTTTTGTCTTTGTTTAGGGTTATGTTTGTTTAATATTTTTTTTTTATTCTGTTGTGGTTTGGTTTAGGTAGTTGTTTGTGTTTTTAGTTGTGGTGAGTTGTTGTTAAGGTGTGTATGAGCAATGGTAAGTGTAGAGTTTGTTTTTGGTTACGTTGTTTGTAGTTAACTTAGTAGGTTGTTGGAGTGTTTGTGTGTGGATTATTTTTGGTGTTGAATTGGATAGTTGGTTTTCTAAGCTTTGTTTTTTTGTTTGTGTTTTTGTGGTTGTTTTTCTTGGTGTTTTTAAGGTGTTTTGTTCGTTTAATTTTTATGTTTGATGCTTATTTTTGGTTGAACATTTAAGGGCGATAAGTACTGATGTCTGTTCCCTGACTACTCAACGTATTATCTCAGCGCTGTTCTTGTGCAGTCGTGTAAGGTTTTCATAAGTAGTTCGTTATGTTTGAGGATATTAGTCTGGGGGCAGGTGCGTTTGTTGTCACAGCTCTACTTGAACCCATCATGTCTTGTCTTCTTTTGTGTTTCAAGGGATGTACTTTGACTGAGTACCACTTCATCCTTGTTTTTTTTGTAGTTTGTTTTGTGTTATTGTAGTTTGTAACTTTTGTTAGTTTTTGTTAAGTTTTTATTAGTTAGATGTTGTTGTGTGTCTTTTTTTATTGGTGTAGTAAATTCTCTTGTGTTCTTGGTTGTTATTGTATAGGTTTGGTAGGTTTTTCTTTTTTTCTTCCATGTGCGTAGGTTGTACAATTTAGTTTTTGTGTTAAGTGTGTATGTTTTTGATTTTTGTTTTAAGAGTGTAGGATGAGAGTCGTTTGTCTTATATAGACTGTCTCCGATGAGTGGCCCACCAATGTCTCATCGTTTTATATCGGGGTTGTTTTGGTTAGCTTGTTGTTTGTATATGATGAAACTACTGTTGTTTGTAGTATTTTATAAGTATACCTTGAGATTGGTCGTGGTTAGTAAGTAGTCTTTTTTTGTTTTGTGTATTTTTCTTGATTTAGTGGTAGGTGTTTAGCGGGTGATTCATTTGTACTATTGTATTTCTCGTTGGCTCTGTACTTAATGATGGTATAAGGCTGCAAGGGTGAGATGTGTCGTTTGTTTGGTTGTGTGTGTTGTTTTCTTTGGATGTAGTCTTGCTGGTCGTGTGTTATTGATTGTGTCGCCACTACGGTTGAAGGTGTTTATCTAAAAATGAAGCTCATTATAAGTCTTGATGTTTAGTAATTGTGTGTGGGGTGATGATTGATTCTAACGGTCGTCTTTAACTGTACCTGGGTTATAGGACAGATGTCTTATGTAGAAGTGTTAATAAATGAGGGGATTGTACTCTGAGCGTGTTGTTAGTTGTTATTTTTGTTTGTTGTGGTGTTTTGTGTTTTTGTTGTGTGTGTTGTAGTGTTGTGTGTTTTTGTGTTGTATTGTTTATGATTTAAGTTTTTGTTGTTTTTTTTTTTTTTGGTCGTGTGTAGTTTTAGTCTTTGTTTGTTTTGAGTTGATTGGTGGTTTTGGTTTGTTTTAGTCTAATTTGTATTGTGTTTGATCCAAGTAGGTAGGTTTTTGGTGGGATGTGTGTTGTGTGTGTATGTTCTTGGTGTTTTTTCGGTAAATAGTATGGTTTGGGTTTTAAGTTTTTTGAGTGTGTGTTTTTGAGAGGGAGTTGTCTTTAGATTTAGTTCGTAGTGGGTAGTTAGTTTTTGTTAAGTTTTGGCTGTATGTGTTTTTGATGAGGTAGTTGTGGGGGTTTTTTAGTTTTGAGGCTTTTTTTGTTTTGTGTAGTTAGTTTCGTGTGATGTTTTTTGGTGTGTGTTATTTTTAGTTTAGATTTGGTTATGTACCTATTAGTTTTATAGGGTTTGGTTTAGTTGGTGTGTTGATTGGTGTGTTAGAATGATGTGGTGTTTAGTATGTGTTTGGTGGTTAGTTGTATGTTTTCGTCTTTTTGTTTTTGTGTGTTGTTTTTTTTTGTTTCTTGGCTTGTTTTTGTTTTTTGTTTTTTTTTTTTGTTGGTGGTGTGCTTTTGTGTGTGTTTTTTTATTTTGTTTTGTTTTTTGGTTAGTAGTTGTTGTTTGTTTTTATGGTTTTGTTTTGGGTGTTTTTTTTGTGAGTTTATTTTGTGGTGGTTGTTTTATCTTGTTGTTTTTTGTTGTTTATTTTGTCTCTTTTGTTTTGTAGTATTATGTTTTTTTCGGGTTTCTTTTGTGTGTGTTTTTGTATGTTTTTGGTTTCTTTTATGTTTGTTGTTTGTAGAGTGTTTTGTTTTTTTTTGTGTGTGTTTTTAGTTAGCTGTGTGTTTTTTTTTTAGGCAGTATCCTAAGATTTTATTGAATTTTAGTATTTGGTTTAATTGGTTGTTTATTAAGGTGTTGATGGTAGCGAGGAGACTTTTGGGGTGATTTTGCTTTGTTTGTGTGGTGTTTAGTGTTTTTGTGGGTCGTACTGTATGTTTTGGTTGGTGTTTTTTATAGGTTTGTGGTTGTTTTGTGTGGTGTTGGTTCTTTTATGGTTTTTTTTGGTGTTTTTCGTTGGAGTTTAAGTGTGGGTAGTGTGGATGGTTTTGGTTTTGGTTTAGATTTTTTTATTTAATGTTGTGTTTGTTAGTGTTGTTGCTGTGTCCTTGACATCTTATTTTGGGGGTTGGGTAGATGGGGTGGCGTTTATTGTTATTCTGATGTCTCAGTCATAGTTTTTTTAAGTGTATGGTATGCTTTGTTTTTTGTTATTAGTTGTGTGTTTTTTATGTGTTTCTGGTGGTTGTAGTTCTTGGTTTTTGTTTTTTGCTTTGGGCGCCTGTGTTCTTTTTAACGTTTTTCTCGTGCATTGTTTTGTTTATTATTTTGCTGCTTTTTGTTCGTTATGTCGTGGTGTTTGTTTTTTTATTGTGGTTGGTACCGTTGGATTTGTGTTTGTAGGTGGTTTGTTGTATTGTTTTGTGTTTGCATATTTAGGATTTTTGGATGATTGTGTTATGTGTGTTTTGTGTGGTTTCTTGGTTTGTTTAGCGTTTGTGTGTGTTTTTGTTGTTTTTTTTTTTTCTCTTTATATTTTTTTTTTAGTTGGGATTTTGTGTTTTTTGTTTTTTTCTCTATGGGAGGTGTCGTATAGAATGACTGATTAGGTTTGATCGGTACTTTTCTTCGAGTTTGTGTATAACTTTGGGGTAATATGTTTTCATTTATGTGTTGATCGTTTGTCTAATGCTCGTTTGTGTGTTGTAAGAGATGCTGCTTTCTGTCTGAGAGTTTCTTTGAGTTTCTTGGTGGTTGCGGTCGTGTGGAATGTTTTGGGTGTGTCGTTTTAATTTCTGGTTATTGGCTTTTTGTGATTTTTTCTTTTTCGGTTTATGTGTTCGTGTGTATATGTTCATTGTTTTAACTCTATTGATTATTACGGGTTTTTGTGAAAAAGCTTTTTTTAGGTGCAGCGACCAGGTAGATTTGTCTGGCTTCCGTTCCATTGGTGATGTAAAGGTATGCGGGTCAACTTTGAGCCATCGTAGAAGTTTGAGAATCTGTGACCAAGCTTGATACTAGTGTTTGTAGAATAATGGTGTAGTACTTCGTTGTGTAGTATTATGTTTATTGATAAAGTATATATAATTTGCAATCTATTTGTAGCCTAGACAACTCGAAAGATTATGTATTGACCCGCTCGCGCGCAACGCTCCATAAAGACTCAGACTTAAGTGCTATCGCTATCATCAAACACGGTATGAAGTAGATGTTGTGTGCTGTGAGGGATGGAATAGATTAATCAGTGGGGTAGTGTAGCTGTGTATTTTGTTATTCCGCTGTTGTTGGAGTTTATCTTTGTGTCTTGTGTATGCGTTGGGTGACTTCAGTGATTGTTTTTGGTGCGGGGTTTTTAGTTAAAAACTGTGTAGGTGTGTTTTCTTTTGTCTTTGGTAAGTGTTAGTTAGTATGTTTTTTTAGTTTTTATGGTTTATGTTAGTTGGTCCACCCGCGGTGTTGTAAGATAATTATTACATTTTTTGAGTTGGTGTGTTGTGTGGATATGGTCTGGGTTAGGTATATAGTGTTTCTTGTTGAAGGATTTGGGGGTCTTGATTGTTCTGATGTGTTTAATGTGTTTTTTAAAGGTCTTTTTTAATTAGGTGGTTTTGGTTAGTCGTGTTACGTTGTGTTTTATGGTGGTTCTAGTTGTAGGGTTTTGTTTTTAGTTTCGGTAGTTGTTTTTGGTGTGTATTTAGTTCGTATTTATTTTGGTTCTGGGTTATGTGTGGGGTTGTTATTTGTTGTTATGGTTTAAGGTGTTAGTTTATGTGTTAGTTTATGGGTCGGTATTAAGTTTTGATATTCGTTTCGTATTTTTTGGTGTTTTCGTGATGATCACGTGATATCATTGTTGACTTGTACGGCAAAGTTTGGGTCGCCATGTCTGTAGTGTGTTATAAACTTATATTGCAGTGAATGCATTTAAAGTCAGGTTGCATATTTTAAGTACCCGCTTTATGCTCGCGCGCGCATGCAGTTAACGACGCCTTAAGTTAATTTATTAAATCTGTAAGAAGGTTCGGTTTTTTGTTATATTTGTTGGCTATGTCACATGTATAAAGCAAGAAACAGATTTTGCTATGTGTGCATTTGGCGCAAAGACAAATATATTTAGGTTCAAAGGTTTTCTTTGTTGTTTAAAATTTTCCTCTAGCTTTATTTTAGGGTTATTAATTGGGGTTGTGTTGGATGAAGCTGTGTGTTGGAACACATACAAAAGAGAGGTGTACGAAAACCCTGAGGGCTTTTGATGTACAAGGCTTAAGAGAGGATTTGTGTTTGTGCTAGTGAGTAGGTTGTTGTGTTTGTGTTCGGTACTTTTTTTAGTCTGTTTTGTGGCTTATTGGTGTTTTTTGTTTCATTGGGAGGGGTTAGTGTTTTAGTTATGGATGTTTTTTGGACTTGTTAGTTAGTTAGGTTTTATTATACCTTGTTTTTGTTATTTTGTGCTGTATTTTTGTGTGTGTCTAGGTTCTTTTTATTAGGTGTGTTTGTGTTATTGTTTGGTTCGCTGTTTTCTTATGTTATTTATTGGTGCGGTTGTGGTAGGTTATTCAGGGAAGAGTATAAGATTTGAATTTGAGGGTGTAAACGTTGATGAGATGTAAGATGTTAAGCAGTTTGGTTTATGATTTTGGGTGTGTTTTTTTGTTTTGTCTGGTGGTTTCGGTTTTAGTGTGTTCTTGTTTTTTAGGTTTGGTTAAGGGTGTATATTTTTGTTTTTTGTGTGTTGTTTTGTTTTGTACTGTCTTGGTTCTTATTGTGGGGCAGTTTGTGTTGTGAAATTATTGTGAATCATTTTTGTTCTGTTGCACAGTGAGGAAAAGCTTGTAAAATGTAATTTTTACTACTTTACGTCTCTTTTTGTGTAGCGCCTCTTTTTATGCTTGGTAGTGTGTTATTTGTAGGCCTGTTAAGTGATGTATGATGTGGTAATGGATTGGGGACAACTTCTTTTGTGTTGCTATGAACATTGTCGAGTGTTTGTGTGTTTAAAGATGCTGATGATACACTGTTTGGAAAGGAATGTTGCATGCTATGTAGGGTTGTTTTTGAAGGATGTTTTACGTGGGGTTTGGGATGTTTTGGTTAGATAGAGTTTAAGGATTGTTTGAGATGCTGCATTTGTGTTGTTGGGGTTTGTTTGGCTATTTATGGGTTGGGTAATTTGTTATTTAGAGGAGTTTTGTATGATTTCGTTAGGTTGTGTTGTACTTGGTTATCTTTTTATTGTTGGGTGTGTTTTTTCTTTTAGGGTGATATTTTTGTTCGTCTGGGGTGTTGATTTTTGTTTGTTACTTTTTTTTTTAGGCTGGTAGCTTTACTTGGCTTTAGGGGTAGGTTCTGGTGTTGTGTTAGTTGTGTGTTCCTATTTGTTGTGTCTATGTGAGTTTTTATTGTATTGTAGTGAACTAATATAGTGTTGTTTTTGTTGGTATCATTTGCTGAGAATATTGAGTGGTTTACTGCATAATAAGAATCATATGTTGTAGGTTGGGTTATCTTGGTTGTAAATTGTGTTGTAGCTTGTTTTCACCTCATGTTACTGTTAGTAAGTTATCTTGGTTTTTTTAGTTGTTGGGGGGTTTTGTGATTTGTTGTTTGGTGGTGGAGGGTTAGGGTTGGTATTTTTTGTATGCTTGTTGGGGGTGTTCTTGTGTGATTTTAACTTTTTATGGTAGGGGTATGCATGTTGGGTGGTGTTATTGGTAGATTTGTATTTTTTATGGTTATTGTGTTGATGTATATTGTTAAGTATTGTTTGAGCTGTGTGAGAATCTGATTACGGCTATAGCATGCTTTTTAGTCTAGACTCATCGGTTTGATTTGGTTAAGAATAAGTATGTCAAATGACGACTGCTTTAATGATGACTGGATGAGTGTTTCATCTAGAGTGACTCGCGAGTTGTTGAATTTAAATATGTGTTTTTTGTGCCAAAAAAAGTTGTAACGTTTTGTGGTTGTTTATGTTTTGTGTAGTTTGGGGATGGTGGTGTGTGTGTTGTGGTGTGGATTGTGTTTGTAATTAGTTCAAGTGGTTAGTGTAAGTTTGTTATTTGGTAGTCGTATTGTTTTGTGCATATGTGTGTGGGTGTGCTGTTTGCTGGTGTTTCGTTTGGTCTGTAGTGGTTTAGTTTTGTTTTTTGTGGGTTATATATTAGTAAGTGTTTGTGGTGTAACCTTATTTTTATGTGTTTTTATTTGTGTTTGCTTTGGTAATGTGTTATTATTTTGTTTTTGTTATTGTTGTCCTCTATGTGGGTTTTTTGTTGTGTGTGTGATGTTATGTATTTGTGTTGCTTTTGTGATCTGAAGGATCTAACATATGGGGACTGAGGCTGACGAGTGACCGAATGAGGTGTGGCGTCACAAGCCATACACGACGCCGTCACAACTCATCAAGTGACGGCGTCACATATTTCAAGACGGCGTCAGCCCGCACCGACTCAAACGCAGATCTAGAAGATTCATTTTACGACGGCGTCACGATTAAAACGCGACGCCGTCGCGTCGATTTTCTTATATATACAAACCCGAATTTAGGGTTTTGAGTGTGTAACTTTAGAATAAAAAGAGGGTACGAACCCTAGTTCGTTTAGCAGCTGTAGGAGACGATTTTAGGGCCTAAAAACCCTATTGTACCTCTTCCAATTCATGTTTTAATCAAGTAAGGTTTACTTAATCATTCAATATGTCTATGTGTTGTGTGATTTATTGCTCTTGCTTTATTCTTAACATGCTTGGCTAAACCTATTATTGTGTTTATTTATGATTGTATGAAACCTAGAATGTAGATCTTAGTGATGTTGCTTCTTGTGATGGATGTGTACGTTAGATCTTAGAAAACTAGCTTTCTGTCTATAATCTCTGTTGATATGTCTAGGGAAATGTGATTGTGTAGAAAGGATACCATCGGGTAGCAGTCTTCATACTACCTTGTCCCTTAATATGGTTGATCTAATTTTAATGTATTTTACATACACTTAGTAAACTCCTAGGGGCCGTAGAATAGTCTTCATACTACCTTGCATATGCGTTGCTCTAGCGGCATACTAAGTAGACGGCGGGTTCCTATAATTCGTTCATGCTTTAGGAAATAATTACATAGATCATCACAAGTGTGACAAGGCAACAACACTAGGAGAAGCAATCTAGGGAATAATACATGATCAAATAGACACAATCTTTTATCTTATTGTTATCACCATTAGTTTAGATTACTATTTAGTTTAATAGCTAAAACTAAACCTCTCTCTAATTATATGATTTACCTGCTTTCCATTAAATACAAAAATATAAAAATAATCTTCCCTCAACCTCTAGAATTCTATTAGACCATGATCAAGCCTTCCCAACCTATTCCTCGAGTGAACGATAAACAACCTCGAGTCTTGCCCATACACTACAACGATTAGGTGCACTGCCTAGGGAGTTGTAAAACTTCTCGTGTAATAGTTATACGACAACCGCACATCAGCATATCCCATCGATAGTTTTTTTTGAATTATTCAATTATACTGAACATCCCTAGCGTCCATGTCAGAAGTCAACAACATCCGTTTGGTAAGTGAAATTACATCCGTTTGGTTGTTGGCTTCTGACTGGGCGCTAAGGATGCTTTTTAGAGTGCGCTAGGGGTTTTGTTACTTTCACGCGTGCTTAATATGTAGAAAATAATCTACATTTTGGCATACGTGACAGTCACAAAATTCTTAGCGTATATTTGAATATCACGTCATCCTAAACCATTTGACAACATACCAGAGACATCATGGTAAATCGCTCTCCTATTATTTTTACATAATCTAATCTTCACTTTCCTCATTATAGTCGTTAACTAAATAGTAAATAAAATGGCAGGTATGGGCTGCTCTTGACTGGATGATGCTACCATGATGGAACTCGACTGCAACAAACGAATCCGCGCAAGTAATATGACCTCGAAGAAAAAGAACGACCACCAGATCTTTGTTTTTTATCTTACGGATATATGGATGTATTTAAAATATTATTATTTTTTTCTTGATTTTCCATATTAGTTTTAATAGTCTCATCTATATGTCTTTTTATTTACAACTTGCACCATGCCTATTTAATATGTATGAATTGATTTTTGATCATAAGTTAACCTCCGCCGTAACACACGGGTCATATGCGCACTCGTTTCTATAACAAATATGAAAGATACTTGCAAATGGGCCTTATCAACCCTACTTCATTCATGAAAATATTGCATGACCATGACGCTACTTACTTAGTGATGCGTATAATTCATTTAAACTAATTACCAAGTTTTAAATTTATAAAACTCGACCACATATGGTCTACAACGTACTAACGGGCAGAGAAACTGGTCATGTATAGTGTAGGATTGGTAAATCCGTGGTCATCCCAAAAGCTAAGTGTTTTGGTTAATAATTTTAATTTGTCACGTGTTAAATAATGATTTGATTTGAAATTAAGAAAATAAACTAAATGCAAAATTAAAATGCGAAGATTAATCAGAGAGAGAAACGTACTAGCCTGGTTATTCCTTTGTTATAGTTAAAATGGTGTTTCCTATTGCAATGTTTACTTTACCGTTTATAATGGTGGTTATAAGATCAACAAGTCTGACTTGGCATTTAAACTTGTCATATATACCCTATGATGTCAATCTCCCATGATCACGAAAGTCGGGTATCAAGGCTATAGTGATTAATCCCACTTTTCGGCTATAAACACTCCAAGAAGAGTTTTTTGTGTTTTATAAGTATCTGAATTACTGCAGGTGGTGATTTGGGCAATCCCTACACTAAGAACAGTTGCAAACCTATTCCTAGTATCCTGTTAAACCGTAATTCAACTAATAAGCCTAATATAAAGCTTAACTGGATCTACACTACCCTCAATACTACCAAAACTCGAGGATCATGCAACATGCAATAAGGATATCCAATAAATACGATAAATCAAGATGAAACAAACATCAAAACTATAACAATATCATAACAAGGCTAGCACTTAAGGTGCTTAGCCACTCATAGCACAGATAACATAAGACAAAATAAAAAGGTTCATGGATTGATTAAACATAATTGTCTTACAAACAATCAGTAGAATGATTAATACGAAGTATGAATGAAAAAGTGATTTCTCCATTGAACTGATGAATGTGGCTGAATTCTTTACCCTATGGAAGCCCTAGATGATCTCTGAGAACTCCTCTTGGTTGAATGATACGAATGTTTATGTTATGGGCCACTATTTATACTTTTCAACCTAACTATGGCGTAGTCATAAGTGTGGAACTACGTCGTAGTTTGCCAATGCAACTTTTCCTTAAATAGTTATTTTAAACTACGACGTAGTCATAAGGGTAAACTACGTCGTAGTTATGCTTAAACACGTATATCTTCGATGACTCATGATAACTACGATGTAGCTAAAGAGTTGGGCTATGACGTAGTTCCTTCTATGCCTTGGTCCATCTTTGAGCTACGACGTAGTCCATACGGGCCAACTACGCTGTAGTTTTCTCCTAGAGTCCAAACTTGTTGCATTTTGTACACTAATCGATCAAATTCTCGCGTCATTCCGTTCCAATGCTCATAATTTCTTGTAGATGAACATAAAGTGATTAAGTACACATTTTAACCAAAAAATCAAATAATTGTTAACATTTCATAAGGGATTTTGTTACAAAAAGGTATAGAGTATTTGATGTTATCAACTATCCCCCCACTTGACTTCTACTTGCCCTCAAGTAGACCTGTTAGGCTCATTTCTAAATAGATATCCCCAACTTAACTCGGGAGATATGAATTTACAAACTACATATGCTAGAAAATACCAAAGCCGAACACCTCATGAAAAGGGGATCAAAATCACTCAACTCTCACTAGTCTAAGTGTTTCATTTCGGGGTGATTACTCAATAGCACCGTCATAGCATGTATTTTATTATAGGCTTAGAACGTACATAAAACTACACCAACTATAGTTAAAGTCTAAATAGCCCTTAAAGGCAACATGGGTGACACACACAAGCTTAAACAAGTGAATAACCCTAACCGATACCAATGCTCCAGAAAAAGAGACAAAACCACACATGCTCGTCTAAATCCTTTAACGAGACACGTGTGATTGCTCAGATCCTTAACTCGAGCAAGTTAAAGGCTAAAATTATTAAAGGGCAAGATAAGACACGGGATGCACATTTAATTGGTATTAGATAAAATAAACACAAAACAAGTAGTCTAAAATCCACGGTTTCATCATCACTGGCTACCATTTCTCCATTAGCTTAAACTTCAAGGTTTAAAAATCTGATCTTCAATAACAATGGGCTAGTGTCGAAGATATAGATGTGAAATTCTACCATTTGATGAAGCATACAAATACTAGCCCCATCCTTCGGTGAACTAGTTGGTTTATAAATGTACCAACTAAAAGTCTTCAAAAAGTCATTAAACGAAATAAATTGGTTTTAATAGAGATAACCAAAACTTAATAAAATAAGACAATGCTACAAAAGTGTGGAATGAAATACTTCAACTAATATATATATATATATATATATATATATATATATATATATATATTATATATATATATATATTAATACATGATAAAACTTCTATAGCAAGTAATGATGATAAACATCCCCCCACTTGTGATAAGCGGTATCGAAAGTACTAGTGATAATGGGGGGTCTTCAATGATCAAAATGATAGGTCTTCTATGAAAGCGAATTCCTGAATCCATCTACCCGAACCATGGATTTCAAGCAGCCGGTAACTCCTCAACGATGAATTAATAGACTACAGGGTAGGTTAAGGTGTAATGGTGTAACGAAACATACAAAATTTGGGTTAAAACAAAGGATGGCTCAACAAGTTTTTCTAGGGGTATCTTGCACTAAAAGTGAGGGCAACAGCGGGTTTCAACACAGGAGGTCGGCAAGTCGGTGTAACAAGTCGATAAACGCACACAGTAATACACATATGGGCTATTTTTTTTGTGTAAATCCTATAATGTTGCCTTCTTGAACCATCAATTACTATCACTCAATTAGGTCTCGTAATGATGTATCGGCTAAGTTCTAAAGTCTACAATACTACTGGCACACTTATATTTGGTAGATTATGTAATAGTATATGAAAATAGAAATATCAGGCAAACCTCATCAATGGAAATAAAGGGTAAATTATGCTCGACAAAGATCTATTCTAGTTCCAGTTAAAGAAAAACATGTCAAAAATTTTCAAAAATGACAAAAAAATTCAAATAAACTAGAAAATCGAGAGCAAATATATGTCAAGTGATAATTCTACTCCCATCCCCCACTTGGTTTGTACAATGTCCCTATTGTACATTAAAAGAATAAAAATAAAAGACAAGAGTATAATTAGAACGGAAAAACTCCCCTGGGTATTGCTCTGCATGACCGGAACTTCATGTCATGAGATGGAATCCCGATTTGAAAACTTTGAGCAACCTCTAGTCTCTAAAATCCCTTTCTAAACCAAATAACAACCTAAAACAAATAAAATTTAAACCTAACTCACTTTCGTAGGAATCACGGTTGCATTTAGCGTATGCAACAAGCATTTTAAACCACTTGGTGGCCCGAGTGGACGAGTTTAGTCTCATGAGGGTTTCCAAAGAACATACCCATAAAGTTCATTTACTGATTATACACGATTTTGTAAAATTTCAAATTATTTTGAAGAATAATTTTCTTTGCAGAGGTGAACTATGGCGTAGTCCAAGGTTGGAACTACGCCGTAGTTAAGTGAAACATGTAGGCTTAAAAATACCAAACCAACTACGGCGTAGTCCAGGAGTGGAACTACGCCATACTTACATGTTAAAAATAAAAAAAATTGAATTTTAAGCCTAACTACTGCGTAGCATAGGTACCAAGCTACGCCGTAGTTGCAGTCTGCAACTAGTTTTTTCACATTACTACATGCCAAGGTGATCTCTAACTTCCAACTCCTTGTTGTAGGGACCTGCAAACAAAGTGAGAGCTACACAAAACTAACTAAAAGCATAAATGTAATGAAATAAAAGGAAATGATACAATACAGGTTGTCTCCCGACAAGCACTTTTGTGTATTAACGAGTCTTTACATTAGACTCAAACTGGGCCTACGTTTCCCTTTGGATACTTCCTTCCGTATCCATTTCCTCCAATAACTTAGCTCTTACTGCAGCAATGTTAGCGCTAGTCCTATGCATCTCTTCAATTCCTAGGATCCTGTCCTTTGTGTAACTTTTCCCTGGGTTGATCGTGTACCTAGTTACCTCAACCTTCTCAATTAAAATCAGTGATGGATTCTTATAGGTCATACCGAGCAATTTGCACACTCTTTCTTTGTAAGCTTCGTCATTGATGTCTACGAAGTCATCGTGTGATTTTAATTACTAGTAGTCAACTATCCCATCCAAATCGTCTTCACCGTTGATTGTCTAGTAAACCAATCAACGTCTAACTTATCCAACACAACATCCAATATCAGCTTTATTTTTTTCTCCCTAAAATTTTCTAGATCTTTACAATCTTCCTCTGTATTGGTGTTTTCTTCCTAGGTGGGGTCAAAGTTTGGTTTTATATCAATCGTTTCTTCTTAATTAGGTCCTCTTCTCTAATAATCCTTCAGGATTCGTTCCTTAGTCATTTCACATACCTTCCCATGGCTTACTCTTACCCAATCTTTGAAGCTCACTCCTTCCCATGCAACATCGAGTCGTTTATCATCATTCAGACAACCCCAATAGCATTTCTTTTTTGTGTTGTCAGGAAAATCTCCTCTATTACATTGGTCATCATAAGGGATACATGACGCCCAAAATTCACACCCATCTCCTATAACCTTTTTGTTGTTAGGAATTTTGCCCCACTTCAATGCACCTTTTGATTTCAACCTGAATGAGAGATCCATGTCGTGTTTTCTGTTTGGCTCTACAAATGTTTCAATCTCTGTGGTTCTCCTTGATTAAAACATACTACATCTAATATCCTATCTCCTCCCAGCGACTCCTGTACATTTACTACTTACTAAGAAAAAATTTCAAGATCAAATAAACAATAAGTAATTAAACACGTTGGTTTTTTTACAAGATTCAGAATTATTTGATGAACAATTCATTGATCTATCTTTATTAAATCTCATCGATGACGCTTTCTTTGTTCCTAATGGTACATATTGATTCAATGAGTGTTTCATTGAGATTGTTCTTAATTTTGAATACAACCTTTTCATTCCTTACTTCTAATGAAATCAATTTCCTGAGGAAATCAACTTTGGCATGAGCCATAACCAGTAGTGGCCTTCCTAAAATAATGGGCATCCTAAATCTTTCGACCAATCTATTTCACAATAATCTACACGAAAAATTAAATTTTCAATTTTTAACTAGCAAACTTTCCACTATCCCATTGGGTATGCTTTTAGTTCTATCGACCATTTCTATAGTCATATTTATTGGTTTCAGTTTCCCAATACCTAACCTTTTGAACATCGAACAGGGCATGATGCTAACACTTGCTCCTAAATCTGCTAAAGCATTACTAAAATTTAGTTTTCCAATAGAACATGGAAGATTAAAACTCCCTAGGTCTTGTTCCTTAGGGGGTAGCTGATTTTGGAGAATGGTTGAGCATCTCGGGTTCATGCTTGACATCTTTATTCTTGATGTTATTGGTTTATTTTACCTCAAGTTTCTTAATATATTAGCGTAATAATATGTTTGCCTTATTTCCTTAAGGAGTGGGTGGTTTACCTTGATTCTTTTGAGACTTTCCATAGTCTTATAAACCAATGCTTCCTCAGCATGTTGCTCGAGGCGTCTAGGAAACAAGATTGACGGTTTGCATGGTGCCACGTAATTACTAACTATTGGCAGTTCACTACGTGTTACTTCACGGGGTGCAGGCTCACGGTGTGTTACTGCTCCCCAATCTCCTCAACTTTTTATTTTCTTCTCATGAGTTTCTTCATATGAAAAATTGATGGTTGGAAAAATATTACGATTCATCAGGAGAGTAGAAGGAAGGGTGTGTACAGTGGTAATCCTTTCCTTATGTGTAGATTGCCTTGATCTCCTATCTTGGTTCCCAAGTGGCTCATCCTTCAACTCTTTAGTTAAAGCTTTTACTTTAGAATCGAGGCCTCAGATAATTTCATCATGACTTTTTGGATTCAATTTGGTGTTTTCTTGAAACTTCCTTAGCCATTCGTCATGCTCAGCTTCCTTTTTAGCCGATTCCTCTATGTACTTAGTAATCATTTCTATCAAACTTGGTTTTCTTTCGCTAGATAGTGGTCGATCATCCAGGAAAATCTCCTCTATTACATTGGTCATCATAAGGGATACATGACGCCCAAAATTCACACCCATCTCCTTTTTGTTATAGGATTGCCCCACACCAATACACCTTTTGTTTCACACCTGATGAGAAATCCATGTCGCGTTTTCTGTTTGGCTTTACAAATGTTTCAATCTCCTGTGGTTCTCCTTGATCTAACATACTACATCTATAATCTATCTCCTCCTACGACTCCTGTACATATACTTCATAAGAAAAAATATCAAGATCAATAAACAATAAGTAATTAAACTCATTGATTTTTATACAGGATTCAGAATTATATATGAACAATTCATGATCTATCGTTATTAAATCGTCATTGATGACGCTTTATTTGTTCCTAATGGTACATATTGATTCAATGAGTGTTTCATTGAGATTGTTCTTAATTTTGAATGCAACCTTTTCATTTCTTACTTCTAATGAAATCAATTTCCTAAGGACATCAACTTTGGCATGAGCCGTAGCCAGTAGTGGCCTTCCTAGAATAATGGGCATCCTAAAATCTTAGACCATATCTAGTATGACAAAATCTACTAGAAAAATAAATTTATCAATTTTAACTAGCAAACTTTCCACTATCCCTTTGGGTATGCTTTTAGTTCTATCGACCATTTCTATAGTCATATTTATTGGTTTTAGTTTCCCAATACCCAACCTTTTAAACATTAAACAGGGCATGATGCTCACACTTGCTCCTAAATCTGCTAAAGCATTACTAAATTTAGTTTTCCAATAGAACATAGAAGAATAAAACTCCCTGGGTCTTGTTCCTTAGGGGGTAGCTGATTTTAAAGAATGGTTAAGCATCTCGGGTTCATCTTGACATCTTCATTCTCTAATGTTATTGGTTTGTTTACCATAAGATTCTTAATGTACTTAGCGTAATCATATGTTTGCCTTATTTCCTTGAGGAGTAGGCGGTTTACCTTGATTCTTTTGAGACTTTCCATAGTCTTATAAACCAATGCTTCCTCAGCATGTTGCTCGAGGCATCTAGGAAACAAGATTGACGGTTCGCATAGTGCCACGTAATTACTGACTATTGGCAGTTCACTGCGTGTTACTTTACGGGGTGCAGGCTCACAGTGTGCTACTGCCTCCTCAATCTCCTCAACCTTTTCAATTTCTTCATGAGTTTCTTCATCTGAAAAACTTTAATTGGCGGAAAAATATTCGAATTCCTCAAGAGAGTAGTAGAAAGGTGTGTACAGTGGTAATCCATCCTTAGTGAATAATTCGTTTAAACTAATTACCAAGTTTTAAATTGATAAAAATCGACTACCTATGGTCTACAACGCACTAATGGGCAGAGAACCTGGTCATGTATAGTGTAGGATTGGTAAATCCGAGGTCGTCCCAAGAGCTAAGTGTTTTAGTTACTAATTTAAATTTGTCACATGTTAAATAATGATTTGATTTGAAATTAAGAAAATAAACTAAATGTGGAATTAAAATGCGAAGATTAATTAGAGAGAGAAACGTACTAGCCTGGTTATTCCTTTGTTATAATTAAAATGGTGTTTCCTAGTGAAATGTTTACTTTACCATTTATAATGGTGTTTCTAAGATCAACAAGTCCGACTTGGTGTAACACTTCGTAAATTCCGGGTCACTATTTTTAATTCATATCTTACTATTTATTTTACTTTTGTAACACTTCGTAAATTCCGGGTCGATACTTTTAATTCGTATCTTATTGTTTATTTTACTTTTAAGTAAAAAAATTAATTTTACAGTTTTACCGAAATGTTATCGCGCGTTGTCGTAAATTGTTATTAAGCATGAACCGTCCTTAGGAATTATTTTTCGTCTACGTGTCCAACGTAGTTTAATATTTTCATAATATATCCAAAAGTTTATAATTCCATCTTTTAACATTTTCTGTTTTCACTTCGCGTTTACGCCAAAATCTTGCATTCTTTACATTTTACCTTCTACCTTTTTATTTTTATTTAAAACTTTCACCTTCTTACACATAATTATACAAACAGTTAATATATAAAAAAGGATATATTAAGTCAACAAGGGTCGGCCTATACACACACAAAACACTGATAATTTTTTCCTCTCATTTGTCCTCCATAACCATAGATCACAACCACCACCATCAAGGGGTTCCATCTTCTTTAATTCTTTTTAATGCAAGCATACAAGGGATGATTTTAAGGTATTCTAAGGTGTTTTTCAGGTTTAATTCATTCAATTTCAAGTTTAATCAAGGATCAAGATTATAGGGTTTCCTAATTAAATTGGGGTTTTTGCAAGACTTGGGTTAAGGATTGTGCATGGTGTTGATTTAGAAGATTTTGGATGTTTTGAAAGCCTTGGATTATTGTTTTGGGATGTGTTTGAGGTTCAGCTAAACCCAAGGACCTAGAGGGGTTTACCATTTGATTTTTCTCTTGCTTGTTATTTGATTGTTGTAAGTATTTAAAATTCTTTTCGATAATACTTTGATATGTTTATGTTTATAATTTATTTTTGGTACTTTGGAATTCATATGATTAGTGTGTTAGGTTAATTTTTGTTGTAAAAATTGTGAGAAATAGGTTAGATGTTGGAGATAGGTATATTGCGAAATTTGTGAAGTTTGGTGGAGTTTTGATGAAGTTTTCATAGGTGTCGAAATAGATAACTTAATGCGGAATTTTAAAAGTGCGTGTTTGGGTGTCGTGAAAATATTTTTGTTAAAGTTAGGCTTCAAATTATGTTAGTACTTGTCGAGGCGATCGTTTTGATATAAGGATCGCCCCGTAACACTTTATTAACGAAGATTTTAAAGCTGTCCGAAGTTTTAAAATTTTGTAAATAAAATTCAGCACTATTTTAAAAATGGGTATTTCTGCGCAGACTGTAAATGGGTCATTTCGGACACCTTCTGACCCGTCTTGGTCTTCGGCTAAAACATGAAAGTTGTCCAAAACATTATCTTCTAGGGGACGCGTGGCGATTTCGGCTTAAAAGTGCAAAATAAGGGCGATTTTGGTCAATAATCAGTTCTGCGTTTTTTTATAAAAAATGACAGCATTGTTTTAGTAAATAATAAGCTGATGCAGATTTCGATTGAGGTTTCAGGCCTTTTCTGGTCCGAACCGGCCTCGGGTGAAACATAAAAGTTGTTCATTAGGGCGTTTGACATATAACCCACAAGGATCTAAGTCTAAAAATGCAAGACGATAGGAAAACATTTGGGTCAAAATTGGTAATTTTTCTTTTCGAAAAGTTATTAAGTGCTTGTTGAATTTTATAAAAAATTGGGTTTATGAGCGTTTTTGAGCTCGTGAAACTTTAACGAATATTATTATATGATTAATAAAGTATTAGGGGGCGCTTGGTCATGTCTAAAAATAGCATGTTTCGTTTCGGACTATATATATATATATATACTTAATATTAAAAGTAGAGTGTATGTTAAAACTATTGGTGAGTTAGCGTTACCGGGAAATAAATATTATTACGAGACGATATTAACGTCCTGAATTTCTAAACTTTCCAGAAATGGAAACTTTTCAGAAATGGAAACTTTCCTAAAATATTATTTTTCAGAAAAGTGGCGTAACTTAAATACGGATACTATATTTTTCTTAAAAGCTTGTTTGTACTAAATAACTTAGGATATACACACATATGGATTTTATTATACTCTTATTTGTATATAAATGACTTATATGTCATTTTATTATATATTTCATGTTTCTAATTGCGCACCATCATTCTAGGTCGCGGTTAGGAGTTCTTATCTCCACACTCTTTGTCGTTGATATCCTATTCTCTTTGCTTGAAGTGAGTTCATAACCCTTTTTTCGTTACTTACTTGGTTTATAAAATTTCGGGGGGAGATTACATGCTTGTTTTACATTTCGGACACAAATACTTTTGAATTGTATGCTATCCAGATATTGCCTGATTTTTATTTATTTATTTGCCTAAGTACCCTTATTGCCACTTAAGTCCCCACTATTATGAACCGTTAGTTACTTTGTGCAAGCGCAAATGCTGTGAATAGATCTATTGGGACTGACGTTCCCCGTCTGGGTATTTAATAACTTGTGCCACGTCAAACGGACGCATTTATATTTGAAATAATACTTGGGTGTTTGGCAACATCAACTCTTGGAGAAAAACATTTGGGTGTTTGGCCGCACCAACTCTATAAGAAAAATACATGGATGTTTGCAACACTAACTCCCTCTCACAACATATGTTAATGTTTGGTGTCATTAGCTTAGTATAATAATACTTATTTTTGGACATGGTGATTGGGTCACTTGTTTATATTACTTGAATCTAGTGATCCGCAAAACTGTTTGATCTCAATAACCTTACTCGGTTTACTTAATCACTACTTCACGACTAAAACCTATGGATTCACTCAATTTTATTGTTGACCTTTTTCGCATGTTATCTCAGGTTTTTTAGGTATTTTGCTCAGAGGGAAGTCGCGCGGATATGAATTTCAGAGACTCGTCATTTTTATACATTCAATAAACCTACTTTTGAAAATACTGTGTTTGTAAAGAATTTCTATTATTACATTCGATGAAAATTTTATCTAAAATTTATGTCATGTATGAAAACATTGTGTTTTATCAAAAACCGTTAGGGCCTATTTGTAAACTCTGATGTTTTTAATCTATCGAATGTGAATCATTTTGAAATGTACTTTAAAACGTCTCATTTTGAGGTCGTTTTCTGTGACTTGTACTTTATGCCTTGAAGTCTCACCCCCGGTTACCTTTCCGTTGCTGTCAGATTTTAGGGGTATGACACTTGGCATTGAAACCTGTCATATATAACCTATGATCTTAATCTCCCTTGATCATGGAAGTCGGGTATCAAGGCTATAGTGATTAACCCCCAACTATCCTAAAGACCTGTCTAGTGCCGATAATCCTACTTTTTGGCTATAAATCCTCCAATAAGAGTTTTCCATGTTTTATAAGTATTTAAAATACTGCAGGCGGTGATTTGGGCAATCCCTACACTAAGAACAGTTGTAAACCTACTCCTAGTATCCTGTTAAACCACATTTCAACTAATAAGACTAATATAAAGCTTAACGGGATCTACACTACCCTTAATACTACCAAAACTTGGGGATCATGCAACAGACAATAAGGATACCCAATAAAAACAATAAATCAACAGGAAACAAACATCAAAACTATAACAATATCATAACAAGGCAAACACTTAAGGTGCTTAGCCACTCATAGCAAAGATAACATATGACATAATGAAAAGGATCATGGATTGATTGAACATAATTATCTTACAAATTATCAGTAGATAGATTAATGCAAAGTATGAATGAAAATATGATTTATCCCTTGAACTAATGAATGTGGCCAAATTCTTTGCCCTATGAAAGCCCTAGATGATCTATGAGAACTCCTCTTGATTGAATTATACGAATGTGCAGGTTATGGGCCTCTATTTATACCTTTCGACCTAACTACGGCGTACTCATAAGTGTGGAACTACGATGTAGTTTGCTGAAGTAGCTTTTCCTTAAATAGCTATCATAAACTACGGCGTAGTCATAAGGGTGAACTACGCCATAGTTATGCCTAAGCATGTGATACCCGTGATTTGAACAGGTTAGTCATACTTCTAGAGTGGGCTAAGTGTTTATATGTGCTATATTTGTGATCTATGTGACTTTATCTGTGTGCATGATTATCATTCTGGGGTGCGTGTTCATCTCATTTTTTATGAGTTTGAGATATTTAAGGGTTATTTTCATTTTTGTTCACATGTAGTGACAATATAAATGAGTGACGTGTTTGCATGCATTGCTACGTCAATATGTGGATAATTATGTGTTGGATTAATAGGGAAAGTATTATATATTAGAAATGAAATAGGTTCGTGAATTGCGAGAGTTAGTAATGAACTTTCTAAATATAGAAAGTATTTTTGAGAAATGAAAGTTATAAATAGAAAGTTAGTATATAGTTTTCATGCAAAAAGGTTTACGAATTTTACCAAGGTTTTTGTAGGAAATTAAGGTAAAGAAAGTAATTGTATAATTAATTAATAAAAATATATATAAAAATATGTATTAAAGGGGAGGGGGGATCGGTTTGTAAAAGAAAAGAAAAAAATGTATTCTATCTAATCACACGTTTAGTTAGATTAGGATTCTATTTAGTTAGCTTAATAAGAAAACCCTAGCTCATTTGTTGCCTCCCCTTCTCCCCTTCGTGTCGTCGTTTTTCCCCTCCCCTAAGAATAAGGAAGAAAAAAAAATGATCCAAGAATTGTACAAGAATTGTGGTGTTAGGAACAAGAAGGTAAGCTAGGTAATGATCTAACCTTGTCACCCTTTTCAAATCATGTAACAATTATCATGGTGGATCATTAGGGTTTAAAACTTCTGTAATTAATGAGGTTACGATCATGCTAGTGCGTTTAGGGTTTGATTAGGGTCATATTGGTGCAAACGGATAAGATTAAAACATGTTAATTTGTGATTTAGGGTTTGGCAGATTTTTGGGTCGTGTTCAACGAATGATATCTTGATGATAGAAACTAGCTAAGAGGTGAATCTTATGCCTAAATTATAGTTCAGAGAGTCTAGTTTTCAAAAAGTCTAGTCTATAAGGTTTTTGAGGTAGGGAAGTTAGTCAAATGGTCGTTGCAAGAAAAGTTGTCAAAACAGTAAATACGGGTCAGATTTGGGTCAGAATTAGAGAGGTAAAACCCCTATTTAAAATTCGATTTAAGGTTAGCTAAAACACATAAGTCATGTTCTATATTTCCATTAACTTCACCTCAAAATTTAGTTTCTTATTAGTTGTCTAAGTATGGTTAGCAAGGTCAAAAATTTTAGTGCGCATTCAAATCCGAATCTGGGTACTTTTGAGTTGGGAATTTGGTAGGCATCTACACATGTGAATAGCTTTTGGGGAATATGAGGTAGTTAGTAAACACCTAAGTATACATAGGTTATTTATTTGAGAAATTATTAGGTTCGGTAGATAAGGGTTAAAAGTTAGAAAAGTAACACTAAAATTCTGTGTTTTCGGGTAAAATATAGTTAAGTAGACTTATGAGTAAATGAGATGGTTAAAGTCAGGCATGGTGTTAAGGTGACCCGTGGAGGTATGTAAACCTCTTAGACATCCATCATATTATTGTTGCATGGACTTAAGCATTTGGCTTAGTCGCGTGTAACACGTTTATATTTTATTGTGTAGTTTTGTGCTAAGAAATTTGGGAAGCTGCGTTGAGCATCGGGTGAGTTTCATAGTCTCTCTTTTTATGTTGTTTTTAAATTGGGATGGAAATGATGCAAATGGTTTTGAAATGTTTTAATTGCTGTGATTATGTGGTTTAATTGATGCATGGACCTTTATGTGGCTATTATATGATATGTGTTAAATGTTTATGTGTTGTTGGATCGGAAGGTAACGTTCCTACCCATTACTGTGTGATTTCGATCGGAGGGTAAAGTTTTTACCCATTATGTATGATTTCGATCGGAGGGTACCCATTTCAGTGTGATATTTTGGTGTGACTTGGATCGTAGGACACGTTCCGTCCTGATTGTGGTAGTTTTGTACATATGCATGTTAGCCTGTATAATAGCTAGCCTAACTGTCCTGCAATGTTATGTTTTATTAATCACAGTAATTAATTGAAAGTTTTAATTGTGTGTCGTAAACCTATGACTCTCACCAACCTTTGTGTTGACGTTTTTCAGCATCATTTTCAGGTGAGCCTCGTGAGGATATTGAAGTTAGGAAGCGTGGCTAGTGAGACCGTAGGGTTGCATGCGGAGTTTAACTCCTAGCTTCTATTTTTTTCTTCGCACTTGGATTTGTTGATCTATATGTTTAGGTTGTTTGAGATTATTGCATATGTCTTTGTATTGGCGTGACACTTAACTTCAATACAAGACGCCGTATGTTTTGTTATGCTCGGTTGGGTATTTTCATGACACTTTGTTTCTATACCTTGGTTTCTTTTATGTATTGTAGTTCTCTATATAGACATCATTGTGTTGTGGTGATATCTATTCTCGTTACGCCTCGCGTTTTCGCCTTGGCGGGGTGTGACAGATTGGTATCAGAGCCTTTGGTTATAGAGAAGTAGGTGGGTAAGCCTAGACTATAACCTAGGAGTCCTTCATATAGATGCATTTTAAGGCTTAAGTGTTTAGTATTATAACTATTATGCTTCCCCCTAATTGCATAGCTTTTATTATCTCATTTTGTCTAATTTTCATTTAGTTATTTTGTCTACCATTATCTGATATGGTATATACTACGTTCTTAATAATTTAGCCATGTCTCCCCATAACCGTAAGAAGTTTCGTTGGGGAATTGCCCATGCAACTGGACGTAAGGGCTTCACTGATCCAAAGACTAGAATTTGGTTGAAGTTGATTAGCTGCAAAATCATGCCGAGTCGAAGAAAACCTGACTATGAAGGAAGTTGATGGAGAAACGATCATGAAGTTAGAAACGAAAATGATTGCAAAGGATGGCACTGTCTCTAAATTTCCTGGAAAGTTTCATTGATACACGCCATTGAAGGAAGAAGAAGAAGAAGAGCCTGAAAAGAATGGATCAAAGGAAGCTCCTGAAAAAGGTTCAAACTATGAGTTTTTGAGTTATGTTATATTCGACAGTGATTCAGATCTCGAGTCCACAGCAAGGAGTGGACCCAAGTGTAATGAGTTGGAATACACTTGTAAGAGTAGAGTTCGACCCAATACCTGACTATCCGTCTCATTCTAAGTTTTAAGATTTTAGTTGTTTGACTTTGGTTAGAGCCATGTTTAGGAATGTCTACTTTTGGTTATTGGATTTTATTTAAGTATTTTAATATTAAGACTTAAGTGATTGTTGGAATATTTGCATGTGTGGTGATTTGTTTGATATGAATTATGTGTTATATGTTTTGTTAACATTAAGAAGTGTGGTCATAGGAGGGAGTTCATATGTGGAAGGGAGCATCTATAATTATGGTGGCCAACATAATTATACATGCGCCACAACACAAGTGGACTTGCAAGTATGATTACATGGATTGATGTTGACGCGTTATATGCTGGTTATACTTGTATGTATATGGTAATGTGTAGAGTATGATAATATTATGGGATTGAAAATCCTTATTATATCGTCTAATATATATAAATTTTATCTTTTATAGAAATGGCTCCAAATCGTCAAAGTGGGAACGATGATAATCAAAATCCTGACATTGCTGCTATCATCGCGCAACAATTGCAAAACATCCTTCCTCAAATCGTCACCCGAGTAACTAATAATGTGAACAATGCAAATGCTAATGGTGGTGGTGGAAACAACGGATGTTCTTACAAATTCATGGCATGCAATCCCAAAGAGTATGATGGAAAAGGAGGTGCGATCCTTACCCGATGGATCGAGAAAATGGAGTCAGTAATTGACAATAGTGGATGTGCTAAGAATCAAAGAGTGAAGTTTGCTGCTAGCTCGTTTGTGAATAAGGCTTTGACTTGGTGGAATACCCAATTTCAAGCAAGGGGTCGTGAAGCTGCAATAGGTATGTCATGGGTTGATTTTAAGGCGTTACTTGTAGAAGAGTCCTGTCCAAGCAACAAAATAGAGAAGTTGGAAAATGAGTTCTGGAATCATAAGATGGTGGGAGTCAATCATGCCGCCTACACTGATCGGTTTCATAAATTGGCCAAGCTGGTTCTGCACCTAGTTACTCCTGAGTCATCACGCATCAAGAGGTACATAGCTGGTTTGGCTCCTGAGATTTGAGGAATGCTCCAAGCGACCCAACCAACCACAATACAGAGTGCAATTCTCAGGGCTGTGATACTTACTGATGAGGTAGTTAGCTATGGTACATTGACGAATGGTAATGAGAAAAGAAAAGGAGTGGAAGAGACAAGTAAACCAGGAGGGTCATGAAAAGATAATAAGAAGGAAAAAGTAGGGACAGGTTTTGTGGCGAAAGCTCCTCCTATAAACGAGTTTGTGGGCCCCTATCCTAAGTGTGCTAAGTGCTATTCCTATCATCCAGAAAATAGACCTTGCAGATTGTGTTACAATTGTCAGAAACCGAGTCATTTTGCTAAAGATTGTCGGGCACCGTTTAAGCAAGTGGCTCTTGTGAATGCTGTTAGGATAGGTTATAATCAGAGGGTTTGTTATGAATGTGGTAGTCCTGATCACCTTCGCAATACTTGTCTCAAAATGCACCGAGCACCTGGTCAAACAGGAAATCCGTTGGCTTTGGAGGGCAACCGTAACGCCCGAAACAATAGGAATCAAGCTAGAGGAATGGCCTTCAATGTGAATGCAGTGGAGGCTTTACAGGATTCTAACGTTGTGACGGGTACTTTTTCTTTGAACGATTATTTTGCTACCATACTTTTTGATTTTGGAGCTGATTTTAGTTTCATTTCTACTAATTTTGCGCCTTTACTAAATGTGAAACCTAGTATTGTAAACCCTGGATATGTGATAGAAGTAGCAAATGGTAAGAAAGTATAAGTTGATAGGATTATCCATGACTACAAACTAGAATTAGGAAATTCCTTATTCATCATAGATTTTATACCATTGGGTCATGGAAGCTTCGATGTGATTATGGGGATGGACTGGTTTTCCAAGAATAAGGCTGTGATAGTGTGCCACGAGAAGGTGGTTGAGATACCATGGGAAGGTGGTGGGATACTTCGGGTTCAAGGGGAACGTACTCTATGGGTCGCCAAAGCCCTAATGGATGCGAAGGTAGATGAACCCAAGTTGAGCGATATTCTCGTCGTACGAGATTTGTTGATGTGTTCCCAGAAGACTTGTTGGGATTACCGCCGCAACGACAATTTGAGTTTCGCATAGATTTAGTTCCTGGAGCGACGCCGGTTGCGAAGTCTCTATATCGTGTAGCGCCCTCGAAAATGCAAGAATTGTTTGGGCAGCTTCAAGAGTTAAAAGACAAGGGTTTCATACGATCAAGTCATTCTCTATGGGGAGCACCTGTGTTATTTGTTAAGAAGAAGGATGGCTCTTTTCGCATGTGCATTTATTATAGGGAGTTGAACAAGTTGACTGTTAAGAACCGCTATCCTCTCCCAAGAATTGATGACTTATTTGATCAACTGTAAGGAGTATGTCATTTCTCCAAGATAGATCTTCGGTCGTGTTATCACCAGCTCTGAGTACATGAGGATGGTATTCCAAAGACCGCGTTTCAAACGAGATACGAACATTTTGAGTTTACGGTTATGCCTTTTGGATTAACCAATGCACCAGTAGTCTTTATGGATTTGATGAACTGGGTTTGTAAACCGTACCTAGATAAGTTTGTCATTGTTTTCATTGATGATATTTTGATCTATTCAAATTCTAAAGAGGAACATAAGGTTCATTTGAGGTTGGTGTTGGAATTGCTAAAAAAGGAGAAGTTGTATGCTAAATTCTCTAAGTGTGAGTTCTGGCTGCAAGAAGTGCATTTCCTTGGTCATGTGGTCAACCAGAATAGTATTCACCCAGATCCAAGTAAGATTGAGGCTGTAAAGAATTAGAAAGCTCCTACAACACCGTCTAAAATTTGATCATTTTTAGGGTTAGCAGGTTACTACTGACATTTTATCACAAACTTCTCTAATATTGCTAAACCTCTTACTTCGTTGACTTAGAAAAACAAAAAGTATGAGTGGGGCATGGAATAGGAAGAGGCTTTCCAGACTTTAAAGAGTAATTTGTGTGATGCACCGATATTGTCACTACCTGATGGGGTTGAAGATTTCGTAGTCTACTGTGATGCATCGAATCAGGGATTAGGTTGTGTACTCATGCAAAGAGGCAAAGTAATTTCCTATGCATCAAAACAGCTAAAGATCCATGAGAAGAATTATACAACGCACGACCTAGAATTGGGAGCAGTTGTGTTTGCCCTTAACACTTGGAGGCATTATTTGTATGGTACGAAGAGTGTCATCTACACGGATCACAAAAGCCTTCAACACATATTTGATCAGAAGGAGTTGAAAATGCGTCAAAGGAGGTGGATTGAATTATTTAGTGACTATGAGTGTGAGATTCGCTACCATCCAGGTAAGGCGAATGTGGTGGCTGATTCATTAAGTAGAAAGGAACAAGTAAAACCTGGACGTGTACAAGCAATGGCTATGGCTATTTAGTCTGGAGTAAGAGGAATGATACTGGCAGCCCAGAGTGAGGCGTTTAAGCAAGAGAACATACTTGCAGAAAGGTTACATGGTTTAGATCAACAGATGGAAAGGAAAGAAGGCGAGAGTTTATACTTTATAAACCGTATATGGGTTCCGTTAGTAGGAGGTGTGAGAACGATAATTATGGACGAAGCTCATAAGACTAGGTACTCTATACATCCTGGAGCGGATAAGATGTACCATGATCTTTGAGATATAAACTGGTGGCCAGGAATGAAGAGGGATATTGCTACTTATGTTAGGAAATGTTTAACTTGTTCGAAGGTGAAGGCTGAGCATCAAAGGCCTTCGGGTTTATTATAGCAACCAGAGATACCCGAGTGGAAATGGGATAAAATCACTATGGATTTTATCACCAAGTTACCTAAGACAAAGAGTGGGCATTATAGAATTTGGGTAATAGTCGACAGGCTGACCAAGTCGGCTTATTTTCTGGCGATGCGAGAGGATTATAGTACTGAGAGATTGACAAAGTTGTACATCGATGAGATAGTCGCACGACACGGAGTTCCCATGTCGATTATTTCAGATCGAGATGGACGGTTTGCATCACGTTTCGGGCAAACATTGCAAAAAGCTTTAGGGACGCAATTGGATATGAGTACAGCTTATCATCCTCAAACGGATGGATAAAGTGAGCGTACGATTCAGACTTTGCAGGATATGTTAAGGGCGTGTGTGATCGACTTTGGCGGTAATTGGGATGTTCACCTACTGTTAGCTGAATTCTCTTACAACAATAGTTATCATTCGAGCATTCGGTGTGCTCTGTTTGAAGCATTGTATGGAAGGAAATGTAGGTCGCCCGTTCTCTGGGCTGAGATTAGAGAAAGTAGTTTGATTGGGCCTGAGTTGGTACAAGAAACGACTGATAAAGTGGTGTTGATAAAGGAAAAGCTCAAGGCGGCTAGGGATCGCCAAAAGAGTTATGCTGATAAAAGAAGGAAACCTTTATAATTTGAAGTAGGAGATCGAGTGTTACTGAATGTGTCGCCTTGGAAGGGCGTGATACATTTTGGAAAGAAAGGTAAGTAAGCACCGAGGTATGTAGGACCATTCGAGATCCTTGAAAGGATCGGCCCTATAGCTTATCGGTTAAGATTGCCCGAGGAGTTGATTAGTGTGCATGACATATTCCACGTGTTAAATTTAAAGAAGTGTTTGGCGGATGCTAATTTGCATGTGCCATTGGATGAAATCAAGATCGACAAGACTTCGTTTTGTTGAGGAACCCGTAGAGATTATGGACCGTGAGGTTAGGAGTTTGAAGTGTAGTAAGATATCACTTACGAAAGTTCGTTAAAATTTAGAGTGTGGTCTCGAGTTCACTTAGGAGTGCGAATACCATATGAAGTCTAAGTATCCTTAGTTATTTGTTGATCGTGTTGTTGAACCGGCTAGTTAAATCTCGAGACGAGATTTCTTTAAGGAGGGGATACTGTGACACCCGTGATTTGAACAAGTTAGTCATACTTCTAGAGTGGGCTAAGTGTTTATATGTGCTATATTTGTGATCTATGTGACTTTATCTGTGTGCATGATTATCATTCTGGGGTGTGTGTTTATCTCATTTTTTATGAGTTTGAGATATTTGAGGGTTATTTCCATTTTTGTTCACGTGTAGTGATAATGGAAACGAGTGACGTGTTTGCATGCATTGCTACGTCAATATGTGGATAATTATGTGTTGGATTAATAGAGAAAGTATTATATATTAGAAATGAATTAGGTTCGTGAATTGTGAGAGTTAGTAATGAACTTTCTAAATATATAAAGTATTTTTGGGAAATGAAAGTTATAAATAGAAAGTTAGTATATAGTTTTCATGCAAAAAAGTTTACCAATTTTACCAAGATTTTTATAGAAAATTAAGGTAATGAAAGTAATTGTATAATTAATTAATAAAAAAATATATATAAATATGTATTAAAAAAGGGGGCGATCGGTTTGTAAAAGAAAAGAAAAAAAATGTATTTTATCTAATCACAAGTTTAGTTAGATTAGGATTCTATTTGGTTAGCTTAATAAGAAAACCCTAGCTCATTTGTTGCCTCCCCTTCTCCCCTTGGTGCCATCGTTTTTCCCCTCCCTTAATAACAAGGAAGAAAAAAAAATTTGGTCTAAGAATTGTACAAGAATTATGGTATTAGGAGCAAGAAGGTAAGGTAGGTAATGATCTAACCTTGTCATTCTTTTCAAATCATGTAACAATTATCATGGTGGATCATTAGGGTTTAAAACTTCTGTAATTAATGGTGTTATGATCATGCTAGTGCGTTTAGGGTTTGATTAGGGTCATATTGTTGCAAACGGATAGGATTAAAACATGTTAATTTGTGATTTAGGGTTTGGCAGATTTTTGGGTCGTGTTCAATGAATGATATCTTGATGATAAAAACTAGTTAAGAGGTGAATCTTATGCCTAAATTATAGTTCAGAGAGTCTAGTTTTCAAAAAGTCCAGCCTCAAAGGTTTTTGAGGTAGGGAAGTTAGTTAAATGGTCGTTGCAAGAAAATTTATCAAAACAGTAAATACGAGTCAGATTTAGGTCAGAATTAGAGAGGTAAAACCCCTATTTAAAATTCGAATTAAGGTTAGCCAAAACACAGAAGTCACGTTCTATATGTCTATTAACTTCACCCCAAAATTTAGCTTCTGATTAGTTGTCTAAGTATGGTTAGCAAGGTCAAACATTTTAGTGCGCGTTCAGATCCGAATCTGGGTACTTTTGAGTTGGGAATTTATTTGAGGCATTTGCACATGTGAATAGCTTTTGGGGAATATGAGGTAGTTAGTAAACACCTAAGTGTACATAGGTGATTTATTTGAGAATTTATTAGGTTCGGTAGATAAGGGTTGAAAGTTAGAAAAGTGACACTAAAATTCTGCGTTTTCGGGTAAAATGTAGTTAAGTAGACTTATGAGTAAATGAGATGGTTAAAGTCGGGCATGGTGTCGGGGTGACCCATGGAGGTATGTAAACCCCTTAGACATCCATCATATGATTGTTGCATGGACTTAAGCATTTGGCTTAGTCGCGTGTAACACGTTTATATTTTATTGTGTAGTTTTGTGCTAGGAAATTTGGGAAGCTGCGTTGAGCATCAGGTGAGTTTCATAGTCCCTCTTTTTACATTGTTTTTAAATTGGGATGGAAATGATGCAAATGGTTTTGAAATGTTTTAATTGCTGTGATTATGTGGTTTAATTGATGCATGGACATTTATGTGGCTATTATATGATATGTGCTAAATGTTTATGTGTTGTTGGATCGGAGGGTAAATTTTCTACCCATTACTGTGTGATTCCGATCAGAGGGTACCCATTTCAGTGTGATATTTTGGTGTGACTTGGATCGTGGGACACGTTCCATCCTGATTTTGGTCATTTTGTATGTATGCATGTGAGCCTATATAATAGCTAACTTGACTGTCCTGCCATATTCTATTTTATAAATCACAGTAATTGATTGAAAATTTAAATTATGTGTCGTAAACCTATGACTCTCACCAACCTTTGTGTTGACGTTTTAAGCATCATTTTCAGGTGAGCATCATAAGGATCTTAAGAATAAGAGGAGTGGCTAGAGAGACCATAGGCTGCTTGCGGAGTTTAATCTCCTAGTTTATTTCATGCATGTATGAATATTGAATGTTGTTAATTTGAACTGCTTAGGTTTATTTTGGATGTTTTGCATGTCTTGGTATTGACGTGAACCCCCTTTGCTTTAATACAAGACGCCAGTTTTCTTTTATGTTTGTTTGGGTATTTTCATGACACTTTGTGTCTATACTTTGTTTACTTTATGCATTGTAGTTCTCTATATGGAC
Organism: Tanacetum coccineum; assembly: GCA_026074375.1. Taxonomy (NCBI): domain Eukaryota; kingdom Viridiplantae; phylum Streptophyta; class Magnoliopsida; order Asterales; family Asteraceae; genus Tanacetum; species Tanacetum coccineum. The sequence continues at coordinate 45,775 of BQNB010031002.1, forward strand.
TCCATTGTGTTGTGATGATATCCATTCTCGTTACGCCTCGCGTTTCCGCCTTGGCGGGGTGTGACATTAAGATATATATGTCAATCAATTTAATAATACATGTAACCATTGAATTTTCATATACGATTTTAAATCAACCATAATATAGACATCAAATTAATTTTTTCCTATTTATATCTCATCTAATACTTGCATCCAGCCTACTTTATAGTTAGATATCTTACGCAAGTTGCAGTTGAGGAATATAAAGATAAAGTCCATAATATAGTTCTTAAACATGATGAACTACTAAAGTAATGACTTATGACATATTTTAAGATAAATAAAATGTCTTATTATAAAGATACTCATTTTATTTCAACATTATGTGACAAGATATAATACTATTATTTGATGTTTCTTTTGGTTTACATTAGTAGGGCAACTTGCATTAAAATGGGTTATGAGTATTTATACAACCCGCAAGTAACTAACATCAATTGAATAAAATAAATTAACTTATAATTAATGACTTTATGTCAATAAGTTAACTTGTCACAAAAATGGTATTGCTAAAAGAAAATAGGAATTAAAAAAATGGCTAATCAGCTAAAACATTATGAGATTATTAATATATGTGGTGATTTATCGTCATGAGATGAAATGACTATTTCAAGTTATTAAATACATTTATATGTACTTTGAAAGCAGAATCATTTATTAATTCTTCTTAAACCACATACTCCCACTGATTTTGCCATTACTTAGTTAGTCTATTTTGATGATTCTAATGATACATGAAAAAAAACAAGAAAATGAAACATTTTATAACATGTAAAGTGATTTATAAGCTAATAGTCAATGATTCAATAACTTTAAATATGACAGTAGTTTAATAGGATTAAAAATTAATAACCCTTAAACTAGTTACTTTTTTAGTCCCATCTAATAGACCGTAAATAAAGATATTGGATATTTGCGTCACATTATTAGGGGTTTCTTTAAATATCTTGGTTCATAGGTAATGTTATACCAAATCACAGTCCATACATTGTACCATGCTCATAAAGGTACAATTACCTTTATGTAATACCATTTAATTAAGTTAATTAAGGCTTACTTAAGTAAATTTACAACTTCATTCCCCCAACATAGGACATATAGATTAGGGTAATTAATATAACATGCTTATTTATTATATTAAAAGATACAGCCGCTTAATTAAATGCGGAAGTATACAAGTGATTTAACCCTCAATGCAATATCCATGTATTTAATATGAAGGGGAAGGGATTCTATAGTTATAAGTCCAGGTATGTAACTCCCGCTATTTAATCCTCTATTAAAAATCTTAAACAATCTTAAACCTCATAACCCCACAACCACATGGAATACAAATCAGTAGCAAAAATTAGAAGTCTAAATGTTCAAGAAGATCGATCCATATTATAACAGATTCAGTTTTATAATTTGTCATGCATTTTTCTTTTCCTAATACTAATATATTTTTGTTATTGTTTGCAGGACATGATCTTTCACATGTGGTAGCAGAAAATGATTTAAGGTATGAACAGCTATGATGACATGATTTTGGATGTTTTAGTAAAAAAAAATTGTTAATTTTTTTTTGTCAAACTCATCTTTTTTTGTTGATCTCATCTTCAAGTTTTTTTATGTTTTGGTCCATGTTCTAGGATGTTAACGGTATGTGATTCTCATTGGAGAGTTACATCAGATACAATGGTAAGTTCTATATCAAAATATAAACTGATCGACACATATGGCTCTCCTTATCAATATATTAGTGTCTTGAATTCTTTAGTTCATTGTATCATTTTTACGTCATTGAAGGATGTGCTCATCACAAAGCTCCCTCTCCCCTTACCACTAGATATCTACTTTGTTTAGCCGTTTCCGTTTGGTAATTTGAAATTTTAATGTTTCGTTTAATTTTTACGTTTAACCGGGAAGTTGTTCCGTTATTTACTGAGAATCATTGCCGGTAGTGATCTGTGCATCCAATCATCATAGTCTTTCGTCAGTAGACGCGTATTTAAGTTTTTAATCGATATTTAAAATTTTAGAATTTACGTGAAGTCGTTATTCGTTTTCATTATTTGCGTGTTCCGGATGTAACTAATAACATAAGTATATGCATGGAATCCTTGAATTTAAATCAAATAAGAGCACTATGTTCCTAGAATGTTGGAGACCAAATTGGTCCCCCTTGGCTCTTGTTTGCAACCGGATATACACACACACATACACTTGGGATACCATTTTTGAATTGGGATAAAGCCGTAGAATACTAACAAACTTTTCAAAATTTATCAATTTGGTACGTGTACTTCAAAAATTATAGATTTGGTACGTGTACTTTTATAAAGTGTTCTCATTTGCACATTTTGATGACGTGTCATACGTGATAGGCTGACACGTAGCACATCAATAACGTGACACATCATCAAAATGTGCAAATAAGAACACTTTATGAAAGTACACATACCAAATCAATAATTTTTGAAGTACACGTACCAAATAGATAAATTTTGAAAAGTTCGTTGGTATTCTACGGCTTTATCCCTTTTGAATTTGTAATTCTAGGAGACATGTATCCATTTATCTAGCAAAGGACTAGTCATCTCCTACATTCGCATTTGTAGATCAAATTGGTCCCCTTGAGACTTGTCCTTGCCGATGGTACACACACACACACCCCCCCCTTGGAATACCAATTTTATAATAGGTTGTCGCTAGGACCATGTGATTCGTCTTCACTTGATATTCATCCTAAACACTTCTCTCTCTAGGAAATACACACACGCACCACAACACATACAGAAAAAATGAAATATTTTGAAAGATGTTTCAAAGTGTCGAGACTTGTCAAAACTTATAACTTTCGAAAGTACGTTTTGAAAAGGGTACGCCGTGTCTACTCATGCTCGGATGATCAGCTCTTGCGTTAAACATTATTCGTTGTACATCATTCTTAACAACAATTATATGCTAGGTTGTCGCTAGGACCATGTGATTCGTCTTTACTTGATTGATTTATTTTGATCCCCTACTCGCTTAAGGTGAGTTCATAGCCCTACATTTTACTCGTTTTGAATAAATGTTTTATAAATTAGGGTGAGAAACATTGCTTGCTTTTTAAACTGGTCACAAGTACTATACGTGAGAATTTCCCCGTTTACGTGTTGCCTAAGTAGCGTTTAGACCACTATTGCCCGAATTATCATAAACCGTTAATTACCTGTAACCGACTGGCTGGTTAAGTAAGCGCGAGTGAATAAATAGATCTATTGGGACTAATTATCCCTATCCGGGTAAGAAGCACTTACTTGTTCGAGTTTGCCAAGAACAAACGGATATATGTCATGTCGAACCTAGTTTGGTGGTCTTTGGTCGGACACCTATAAGGGCAAGCATTGTATAGCAGTGTACATGCTACTTTCCACTATTAGCTTCGATGCCAAGAGCTTAGTGCAATGTAAATGCCTCTTTATGTGAAGTTGTATCTCCTATAACTGTCACATACGTTTTGAAATCTTGTGGTCTACTATAAAAACGTTTTAACTAAACCTATGAATTCACCAACTTTATGTTGACGTTCTAAGCATGTTTTTCTCAGGTGCTTAGCTTGGATGTCGTTGTTTGATTTATGTGAAGTCTATTTGCCCCGACCGGATTTTAAGAACTTATCTATGATTTTACCTATGTTTTAAATACCCTTTTTTGGGTAAAGGGTTACCCCGGTAAAGTATATTAAAACCAAAAAAGTTAAGTACAAATGGAATGTGGCTGAAGTACCACATTAACCTGAAGCTAAACAGCTTGATAAACACCTAAAACTAGTGCTTATGACATGCCATAAGCACTTACAACTCTAGAGACAGATAAATGCAACTAGAACAAAAGACTCAATGAACAAGCTAACCAGCAGCAGCCGTGAAAGATGGCCTTTCACCTATTTTTGAATTATGAAATAAGTTAGCCGATTCATCATACACATTTTCCACATGTTCTTCAACTTCTTCTTCTTTTCTTCATTCTCCAAAGCAGAATAAGAATTAGACGTGTTTATAATACCATTCTTAGAAGAAATATAAGTAGACTTCAGCATAGTCAATGATTTAGATGCAGTACCTAACTTAGTAACTCCCTTCTTTGGTTCACTAGTAGTCACTGTTGGCTCATACCTAACATTTGGTTTAACCAAAGGACCAACAAACTGACCACATTAGAGTGAGTTGGCTTAACTGTACTCTTACTTGTTTTTACCCCTCACCATTTGAATACAACTCATTTTGACTTCTCAACGGTAAGAGTAACAACATTAGATGTAGTGACAATAGGAGTACTCACCACCTTTTTAGGGCAATGGTCATGAACATGACCAAATATCTTACATATATCACATCTGGGCAGCCTCCATTCATACTCAACACGGATGGTCTCTTTGATGAACCCATCCTCAGTGAGTGAGGGAATATCAATAGTAACAACATCCACGAGATCAGCCTCAGAATTTACCTTAATTAAACACCGAGCAAAACTACTCCTACCTCATGAATCATTACACATGGCACTTGTGTATGAATCAAGCATAACAGGTTTACCAATAAACGTAGCAATTAAACTAATACCATCCTCTTCAAAAACTTAGATAGAAACATCATGCAATTTAACCCATATCAGAATGCGAGTCAATTCTTCTTTAAAGAGACGAGTATCCATCAACCATTTCTTGAGAATGATCAGAGACTTACGTATCAACCAAGGACCACCCTCCAAAATAGCTTCTAGACCAACACATAAATCAAATTTAAAGAAAAAGAAGCCATTAGAATTCATCATAATCCTTTTCAGCCCATGTTTTGCCCAGTTATTCCTAACATAGTATTCAACCACCAGAAAAGCCATTCTCTTTCCAATAAAGTAACCATATAAAGTGTGTTCAAAACTTGTACTAACCGTTTCGACAACTTTATGAGGAATAGAGATGTTAACACCACCAAATACAAGATCAGCCACCAAGGGATAAAAGTTAGTATCAACTTTTGGTTGATCTTTAGCACTTGCACCCGCAGCTCTAGCATAGGATGTTGACTTGGTATTGATGTCCACGGACTGAATAATAGGGTTACTAGGCATTGTAGATTCATCAACATTTAGATTTATTGAATCATCTATAAGCACAACCTTACAAGGGTTCGCAACATTAGTATAGTATAATCAGCTGTATGGAATTTACATACAGCTATATAATGCATTCATGGTTCCATATGCTTCATCATTATTCATCTAGATATAATTCCCCCCCCCCCCCCCCCCACCCCCCCCCCCCCCCCTCCCCCCTTCGCGTTTTCCAGTTCAATAGCTTTATTAACATATGTAATTTCACCATCAGTCTTATGGACTCCAGAAGTGGGCAAACACATACATTATCATTCAGTATTCAGGGCACGTTAATAGTAACATTCAGAGAAACCAAAGGAGAAGAGTAACTCACCTTTAGACTACTAACACACATAGCAACAGATTCATCATCAACAGCAGTAGACGCATTAGGGTTTGTTAACCCGATACCAGCAGCTTCAAAATTGCTACTAGGTCTCATCGTTACCCCCGTGGGTGACTTACCAGGACTAGCAGCTCCATCGTCATCCCTCCTATCCATAGTAGATTGCAAAAACAGAAAACAAAAGAGAAAACCCTAAAAACATAAACACGCAGCAAACAAGAAGAAAACAAAGCTCTAGATCTTCAAATAGCGATAACCTTACAAGCGTAAGGTTATGGACTAAAACACAATGAACTAACCAACATCCATGTTTACAGATCGAAAATTAAAGGATAAAAAGACGAAACTCTAAAAAAGGGCAAAAAACCCTAAAATTTTTGACTTAGAAATCGACTCAAGAACTTGATAAAACAGTGTTAAGAACAAGTAAAAAACCTGTTAAAACACTAGAAATATCAAGAATCAAAAGAAGAAAATCATAATCAAGTTTTTTGAATTAGGGTTTGGCCGCTAGAAAGAGAATCGCCATTGGAGGGTTTTCACATGTTTTAAATACCGTTGTTTGTAACAC